>CM042092.1:29634014-29705307 GCA_023512835.1 Taxillus chinensis | reverse complement strand
TATCATAAGGGTGTTAAAGTAGTTAAAATGTGCTCTGATTTGGTTTAATCATGTCTTTATCTTTTGAATGATATCACCATGTTTTTGGAGCTGAAGTTTGAATATTAGCTAAGCATAACATGCTAAGATAGACTTTAGTGACCCTTAAAGTTGAGTGACAAAAATAAAAAGAAAAAACATGAGAAAAACTTCTTTTTAGCCCTTGAGTGACATTTATGGTTTATGGGTAATAGTTTGATTTGATACTCCTCTCAGAACTTAACATTAGTTATTTAATGGTAGGAGTCAAGTAAGCATGTGATTACTTATTAGTGCTCAGTGTTTGGTGTGTAGATAGGGTGCAAGGCCTTTAAGTCACTTTGACTTCCTAAGTATCCTAATTTTTGTTTGTTGTGTTGTAAATATAAAAGACTGTGATATAGAATGTGAAAAAAGTCATCACTTAATTGGAAAATGGGATGTGAGACATCAATGAATTTCTGTCTCTCCTTATGTAGCAAAATGGCAAGGGGTATGCATTAGAAAAATCAGTCTTATTTATGTGTTATGTGAGTAAAAAAAAAGGAGTGAATAATCCATCAAGGGAGAGCATAAAATGCAACCTTGTAAGGTTATTACTTAAAAGAAGTATGAAAAAAAAAAGAAAAAAAGAAAAGAGGGATTCAAAATAAAAGCCACATTGGCTTGATGTTCATATGAGTAATTAGTTAGTTTGGTAGCCACAATGGCTGAGTTTTGTTTATTTGAGAGTGTTGAGCTCAATTCTTTAGCTCATGGTTTTGTTTTATCAGTTATTAGAATAGAGTATGAGTTTATTGAGTTTAAACTAGCGTGTGAGTTCAAATAAAGTAGAATAGAGAGTGTGTTTTCTTTGATGAGCACAATAGGGAACTCTCATGATTGCTTGGCAAGTACTTAATCAATAGCTGATGGCAGATGTAGAGATAGAGTTTACCATCCTTTGTTAATTGATAGGTATGGGGCTTGAGATTAAAGAGAAATAGAAAAGTTATATTTGAGTGAGGCAGCTTTATCCTTTGTGAGAACTTAAAGGGAAACTAGGTGCTGTGTTAGCATGGATCTTGCATCGATATCTGAATTTTCAGTAAGGAAATTGCATGGTTGTTGGACTTAGGGATATGGACATGAATGAACTAAGCTATGACTCATTTCGGTTGCTTAAAATGCTCATTTCATCATGATAGAGTTGCATGCTTGGGAAACCATGACTCTCCTTGATTGATATTTTATTTTTCTTCCCGTTTGACTGAGTGTTTATTTTATTTTTACATGCTTGTATGTTTTTTTTGCTTGAGGACAAGCAATGGTTCAAGTGTGGTCTATTTGATAACGTGCATTTTATGCCGTTATTCTAGTGTTTATGTAGGGTGTTTAAGAGCATGATTAGAGCCTTATTGTATTATATTTTACATATATCTGCTCTAACCCCTAGGAAGATGCTATTTGCAAATACATGCGTTTTTAAGCTGTTTTGGTAGGTTTTGGAGATCACTTTTGACCAAGTATATGGCCTCAAACCAATTGGCGTGCAGAACAAACATTTCTCAGCATGATATCCGCTATCTCCCACAGAAGTTTCAGACCAATCGGACGTGAATGCCAATTGGACTGAAATGGCGTGCAAGCATATGTTTGCTTCTACAAGATGCAAGGAAGCTTGGGGAAGAATTGTAGCTAATTTGGAGCTGCACGCCAATTGGGCATATGACGTTCAAATTGACGTGCAGCCATATTTTTGCACTGATTCAGTCATTTTTCTATGCTGATCATTCTTTCCTAAAGGGCCTTGTCCATATTGTGCTTGGATTGAGAGATTTTAAAGTTTGTAGTGTCATTTATCAAAACTACGTCGTTTTGATAGATGGGCTAGGGTACACTTTATAACACACATCAAGGCCCATCCATTCTCTATAAATAGAGGTTCTACATGTCCAAGGGAGGAGGCAGCATATTCTACACGTTTTTGAAGAGAGAGAGACGTTTTGGAGGCTATTCCTGACCTAGGAGAGCAACCGTCGCGGATTTTGGAAACTTAGGTTGAAGCTTTGCTGTGCGCATGGATAAGAAGAAGATGTTGAGCTTTTCTGCTTTGTGTTTGCTTGTAATCATGTGTGAGTAGTTTCCTTTATCTAGGGGAGCAATGTAGCCCCCTATGTTGTCAAACCGATTGATTGAATTTTGAGTTTGTTTAATTGAGATTGCATGTTTTATGGATCTGTTCTTATCTTTTAATATCTGGGCTGTACACCTGGGTTTTCTTAGCCTTAGTCTGAAGCTGATCTTTAATTCATAACTTATTTGTGATTGGTGTGACCATTATCCTGTCATGGGTATGATAATTAGGCTTTGCATGTTGATGTCATAATGACCATTCAGGCAGACAGCACTTAAAAGGGCTGTTAATGACCAATTGCTGTACCTTGGCTTAGTTATAGCATGTTATCAATTAAATAATCTCAAGAACCTTAAAATCAGTAGAAACAACATAGGGAGGTGAAGTTGTGACCCTAGATGCCTTTAATTCTTGAATCTTAATCCTAAAATCAATTTGCTTTCTTTGTTTATTCAGAAAACCAAATAAAAATTAGATCTTTAGTTATAAAAAAGAAAACTTTTTGCCAAGACATTTTATAGGGCAAGAGTAATTGGGTGTTTTGATTTAAGAACTAGAAAACTAGGCTAATCCCTGTGGGTTCGACCCCTTGCTTGCTGCTATTCTTTTAGTGCAAACTTAAGAATTTATTATCTTGAAGAGAGATTTAACGACATTAGCTAGCTCTTTTAGAGAGGCTAAAAATCTGTCTGTCACTAGGCAACAACCCAAAGAATCAATCCTTTGGATGGATACTCAACATCGTCTTCTGCCACTTGCGTTCGTCCCACTTCAACGAACATGGCATCATCCCTTTTCCTTAGGCTTTCTATCTCCGCCATATAATGCCTGACGGGAATCTAACGGCACGCTGGCCTTATGATGCTATCTGCCTCCTCCCTGCTCCAGAATAACAGGGTAGCTCAGTTGGTGACCTAGCCGAAAGCTCTGCCCCCGAGGTCAGCTTTGCCCACCGGTCCTCACGGATTCGGTCCGTCGCTGCTCCTTGCATCTCCCGAGGCTCCCAGCACAGCATTCGCGTAGACCCATCCGAGTTTGCGGGGCCATCTCAACCAAGTTGTCTTCCGGATGATACACCAACACCTTCTGCTGCTAATGTCCCCACACCTGATTCTCCTGCTGTTGCTGTTGGTGTTGATGCTGCTGTTGCTGCGGCAGTGGCTGATGTCCCTACCTCTCCTCTAGAACCCTTGCCCCCACTTCCTGAACCTCTAGACTACCTAGACCATCTCCCCGCCGACACTCTTACGGACCTATGGTTCCATTTCAGCCTTGCCTGCACAGCCACCATCCCCGACAATGATCTCTGGGTGTATTACACTCGCCATACCAAAACCCCGGAAGATATGATCGTCTGGAATCATGGTTTTCTTACACCGGCCTCCCTTCCTAATGCCCTATTCACTGTTACCTCCGGACCAGCCCATGACGCACAGGTTCCTTCCCCTACTGAGGCCGGGCCTTCTTGTCCTGTTATTGCCATTCCCGTTGTTGACCGCTCTGGTCAAAGCGGATCTGCTGCCCCGGATGCCTCCGATGCTCCGGTTGCTCCCTCTGCTGCTGATGATCAATCTCTCTCCCCTCTTGCTGACTCCTCTGCCCAACGCACTCCTACACCTCTTCATGCGGGGGAGTCCTCCAAAGCACCATAGTTTGGGCTTGGGCGCGCCACTTTTGGCACGGTTCACTCCGACGTTGTGATCTCTGCACAGATAGACCGCCATACTCAAGCCCAGAGCACCCAAATTGCTGCCATCGCCGTTAAGGTTGATGCTCTAGGCGCCCAACTCCTCTCCGCCCTCACTGACTCTTCCACTTCCATCGAGCAAAAGATGGATCTTGTCGCCTCATTCGTGTATTCATTGTCTACCTCCTTTGCGGACTTGGCTAACATTATGGCTCGTGCTCCTGTTGCTCCCTGCAGATCTGCCAAAATGGGGGAGAAAGTGCCATCTAATCCTGCTGCAACTTCCTCTGCTCCTGCTGGTAAGCAGCCTGCATCTACACTTCCTCCGAGAGTTCCTATCCCCAAACGCAGCCACTTCTCTCAACCCAGCTCCTCAAGTGCAGCTCCTCCTTCGACTTCTCCATCTGTGGCTGTCACCTTCCTCCCATCATACGCGGCTCTTGATCCTCATGATGCGGATGGAAGTGTTTGTAATGCAATGACCAAGTATGTCACTTCTACTACCGAGCGAAGATATCTAACGGATATCTCTCCCTTCTCTCCTCAAGATATACAAACCTTACGTTTTGAGAAGGGCTTGTTTACCACTGATGATATAGACAACTTCTCTCAGGCAGTTAAGATGGAGATGAGGTTGTTTCCATCTCTGTACAAGGACAGATACATTTCTGATGTCTTGCCATGTTGGTCTAAGGGTTATCTTCTAGACGTAACCCACATCTGGACCTTCATTGAGGGAACTGCTGAGGATAGCAAACCATGAAGAGATCTTACCTCTGTCCTCATTCCGTACTGGGTCAAAATTCCGTATTTGATGCTGATTCTTTTTCTGATTCCGTTAAAGCAAATGCTCCTAATTGATTCTCATCAGGTTGTGGAAAACAATGTAAGAAAGAATCAATTGAAACCATTGCAGCTTCGACTGATAGAAACAGTAAAGCAATCCGGGCTTTATGAAGAAATGGGTCAAACACCTTTGGCCCCTACTGAAAAGCTAAAAGCGGGGATCCGAAGCAAGAAGAATGTGCCCCAATAGCCTGATGGAGATAGCTGCAGAGCTTTTGTCTGTTTCTTCATCAAGTCCTTCATAAAGGTGGATGAAGACTGGAATGATATCCTCAACTTTACGATGGAGCAGACAATGGAGCTTCGTGAGAAAGCAGCAACAATGATCTTCAAGTATAGTAAGCCTTATGTACCTTAATGAGAAATTCTTGTATCAAGGCTAAATTGTACTCATGTTGCTGATTAAATGGAAAGTGAAGTTATCTTTATTTTTGTATGTTATCTTTTTGCTTCACTTACCAGATCATATTATAAAGGATCCTAGTCAAGTCTACATCTTGCACAGAGTAAGAGAAAACTATCGCAGAGTAAAAAGCTAAGTTTTCCACTCAAGTGGACTAAGGACAAGAAGACACAGAGTAAGGAATCCGAGTCTTTCATTCATGCGAAGTAAGGAACGACTTGTGCGGAATAAGGACCCAAGTCCTTTGTTCGCATGGAGTAAGGAAAAGAGATGCAGAGTAAGGAATCCAAACTTTTTACTCAAGCGAAGTAAAGATGCATTGATATGGAGTAAGCCATCCAAACTTTTAACTCATGCGGAGTAAGGAAGCGCTGATACAGAGTAAGCTCTCCGAACCTTTCACTCATACGGAGTAAGGAAGCACTGACACAGAATAAGGATTCCAATATCAAACAGATACGGAGTAAGCAACCACTGACATGGAATAAGGATCTGAGCTTCATTAACACGGAGTAAGGAACTTTACAACGGACTAAGAAGACGCTGCTTCACTTTATCGACTTCGCATTTAAAGTCATCAGCTCGCTGTGTCCCGATGTAAGATAAGCTTGTTGAAGATCTAAATCATTTTACAAATGGAATACACGAAGATGTGGATAGAGCATTAATTGAAATTGGGATCACGTGAAGATACTTATTATTTACGGACCCAAGATCTTGAGCTCCACATCTGCAGCAATTAAAGCAGAAACATTTCCGAGAAGAATTCAATGCTACATGGTGCTCGGAAGATCATGTTCCAAAAATGTCTTCCCAATGGATGGCTATATATATTAAGACTTGTATATTTTCATAGATATGCACGTACATGTACAAGAGCTTTTAGAGATTATATTGGCTAGTGTGTGAGTCATTGTAAACAGAGTGTAAGAGAGTTTTCAGTAGATCGAAAAGCTTCATTAGCTTTAATCTGCTAAATTTTGTTGTAATTATCTTTTGATAATAAAACAAAATACTTTCACTATTTGGTTATCTTCCGCACTTATTCTATCTTTTAACCAGATAAGTATTGTGCTAGAGACGAAAAAAAGTTTTCAATTAGAGCTTATTCACCCCCTTGTAGGCTCTTAGGGACCAACAATAAGACTGGCTTCATTTAGCATTATGGTGACACTCATGTAGCTACAATTATGAATTAATTTTGTAAACAAAAATTGAAGATGATGCAAGCAGAGATTTTGTGCATTATAACAAAGGTATCTGAAAGAAAGAAGAAGAAGTTGCTAAATCCCTAATTTTAGGGGTATATTTGAGAAGAAAACTTAAAATCTAGATTATTCGATCAATTTAAATTAGATTCTAAAGCCAAGCTAAAACCCTAATTTTAAGGATATATTTGAAAAGAAGACTTAAAATCTAAATTGTTTAATCGATTTAAATGAGATTTTAAATCCAATAATATAGTTGTTTTCGTTAAGGTCGTTGCTTTCCTTTTCTCTTCAACACAACCCTATCTCATTTCATTGATTTATTATCTCCTAAGATTTATATTTACCTTGAAACTCCATTAAGCCATTATCTGCATTCATTCATTCATTTCATAATTAGTATTGGCCTAATTTGGTAATATTGTGTTTTTAAAAGAAATTGTTTTTAAATGTGTAAAAAAATATTATGAAAATAGGTAGATAAGTATTTGATAAATTAGGATTTTAAAAGTATTATAAATTTTAAAAACATATAAGTATTTGGTAAATCAAAAACAAAATTGTTGTAAAGGTTTAAAAAGATAAAACAATCCTTAAATTTGTTGGTATAAATTTAAAGGAGAGAAAAGAGATACACATGTCTTTGCTACCGTCACCGCCTTAGAAGCCTCCATTTGGCGCCACCCTCATTGCCACCTCCTTTTTCACCCTCTATCTCCCTTTGCACATGTCTCTATTGTTGTCCCCACCCAAATGCTTGCATTTGGCACCTGCCCCATTCCTTGCCTCTCCTTCTCTCTTCTCCATCACTCCCTCCCTTGTCGTTTTCCTTTGTCTCAACCAAAAATTATACATGACGGCTGTTGGACCCCATTTTGTCCGGGTTGGACATACTAACCCCCATTTTTATATACTTGTCTGCCAATGCCATATACCTTATTGGACAAGTCTTGATGGATTCCCCACTACCAAGGAATGGTTTAGAGTTGATGTTAGCCCCAATTTGCACAAGATGGATACACTAACACGAATAGGGAAGCCCAAAATTGATAACCTTTGTTACAAGCCCCTAAAGTGTTACAAGACCAACACTAGGTAATAGAGGATGGAATTTGAAGATCAACACACTTGACCGAGCTCAATTCCGATGTAAAATGAAGAAGTTATGGCCAAAACAATTTTCGTCGGAAAAAGTCAAACTTGCCAAAATACGGTCAATGCCCCTGGTCAAAGGGCCCGAAAATGTGACCATGTGAGATTCTCCAAAATGACTATTTAGGCGAATACGGAGCTTCCCGAACAATTCCCCAAAGTTCATTCATTTTAGCATTTTAAATGGGGGTAAAAGGGTAATTAAAAGTTTCACTATAGTGAACTCGTAGAGGGAGCCCATATTAGGTCATTGGCAACCTTCTTCAACAATTAATCACTTTTGTCCAGGCCTTGGCTGCCTTTCCCATTTCTGTTAGGCCTTGGATGTCTTTTCCCTTTTTTGTTAGGCCTTGAATGCCTTTTCAATTTCTGTTAGGCTTTGGATGCCTTTTCCCTTTCTGTTAGGCCTTGGTTGCCTTTTTTCATTTCTGTTAGGCCTTGGATGTCTTTTTTCTCTCCTGCCAGGCCTTGGATGCCTTTTCCCTTTCTATTAGGCCTTGGATGCCTTTTCAATTCCTGTTAGGCCTTGAATGCCTTTTCAATTTTTGCTAGGCCTTAGATGCCTTTTGAATTCCTGTCAACCCTTGGATGCCTTTTCCCTTCCTATTAGGCCTTCGTTGCCTTTTCCCTTCCTCTTTGGCCTTGGTTGCCTTTCTTCCTTCCTGTTAGGCCTTGGATGCTTTTCCCTTCCTGTTAGGCCTTGGTTGCCTTTTTCCCTTCCTGTTTGGCCTTAGATGCCTTTTCCCTTTCTGCTAGGCCTTGGATGCCTTTCCAATTCCTATTAAGCCTTGGATGCCTTTTCAATTCCTGTTAGTCCTTCGATGCCTTTTCAATTCCTATTAGGCCTTGGATGCCTTTTCAATTTCTGCTAGGCCTTGGATGCCTTTTCAATTCCTATCAGGCCTTGGATACCTTTTCAATTCCTGTTAGGCCTTGGATGCCTTTTCCCTTCCTGTTAGGCCTTGGTTGCCTTTTTCCCTTTCTGTGAGGCCTTGGATGCCTTTTAAATTTTTGTGAGGCCTTAGATGCCTTTTTAATTTCTGTTAGGCCTTAGATGCCTTTTCCCTTTCTGTTAGGCCTTGGTTGCCTTTTTCCATTTCTGCTAGGCCTTGGATGCCTTTTTTCTTTGCTGGGCCTTAGATGTCTTTTCGTTTTCTGCTAGGCGTTGGATGCCTTTTCAATTCCTGTTAGGCCTTGGATGCCTTTTCAATTTCTGCTAGGCCTTGGATGCCTTTTCAGTTCCTATCAGGCCTTGAATGCCTTTTCAATTCTTGTTATGCCTTGGTTGCCTTTTCCCTTCCTGTTAGGCATTGGTTGCCTTTTTCCCTTCCTGTTAGGCCTTGGATGCCTTTTCCCTTCCTGTTAGGCCTTGGTTGCCTTTTTCCCTTCCTGTTAGGCCTTGGATGCCTTTTCCCTTTCTACTAGGTTTTGGATGCCTTTCTAATTGCTATTAGGCCTTGGATTCCTTTTTCAATTCCTGTTAGGCCTTGAATGCCTCTTCAATTTCTGCTAGGCCTTGGTTACCTTTTTCCCTTCCTGTTAGGCCTTGGATGCCTTTTTCCCTTCCTGTTAGGCCTTGGATGCCTTTTCCCTTCCTGTTAGGCCTTGGTTGCCTTTTTCCCTTCATGTTAGGCCTTCAATGCCTTTTCCCTTTCTGCTAGGCCTTGAATGTCTTTCCAATTTCTATTAGGCCTTAGATGCCTTTTCAATTCTTGTTAGGCCTTGGATGCCTTTTCAATTCTTGTTAGGCCTTGGATGCCTTTTCAATTCTTGTTAGGCCTTGGATGCCTTTCCAATTCCTGTTAGGCCTTGGATGCATTTTTCCTTCCTGTTAGGCCTTAGTTGCCTTTTTCCCTTCCTGTTAGGCCTTCGATGCCTTTTCCCTTCCTGTTAGGCCTTGGTTGCCTTTTTCCATTTTTGTTAGGCCTTGGATGCCCTTCCAATTTCTATTAAGCCTTGGATGCCTTTTCACTTTTTGTTAGGCATTCAAATACACCAGGTAATTTGCACAAGATGGATACACCAACACCAGATAATAGTGGGTGAAATTTGGAAATCAACGCACTTGATCGAGCTCAATTTCGATGTAAAATGAAGAAGTTATGGCCAAAACAATTTTCGTCGAAAAAGTCAAACTTGCCAAAAGACAGTCAATACCCCTGGTCAAAGGGCCCAGAAATGTGACCATGCGAGATTATCCAAAATGACTATTAGGCGAATATAGAGCTTCCCGAACAATTCCCCAAAGTTCATCCATTTTAGCATTTTGGGTGGGGGTAAAAGGGTAATTAAAATTTTAAAAAAATATGAAAGTCAAATTCGGATCATCATGGTCAAATCCAGAACATCACAATCAAGTCCGGACCATTATGGTCAAATTCGGAACATCACAGTCAAATTCGGAATATCAAAGTCAAATTCGGAACATCACTGATTCGGACTAGGGGCTCCACTGATACGGAGTAAGGATCAAAGTTTTCCATTAATCCGGACTAAGCCTCCACTGATACGGAATAAGGATCCGATCCAACATTGATTCGGACTAAGTACTCCACTGACATGGAATAAGTATCCGAGCCTCCCATTGATCCGGACTAAGCCTTCACTGATACGGAATAAGGATCCGAGCCAACATTGATCTGGACTAAGGACTCCACTGATACAATATAAGGATCCTAGCCAACATTGATCCAGACTAAGCCTCCACTAATACGGAATAAGGATCCGAGCCTTCCCTTTGATTCGGATCTGAGCCTCTTGATAACGTGCATTTATACCGTTATCCTAGACCTTATATAGGGTGTTTTAGCGTACGTTTTGTACCTATTTGCATGATATTTTCCACATATTTGTTCTAACCCCTAGGAAGACCCTGTTTGGTGTATAGTGGTACTTTTTGAGTGTTTTTGGCAGGTTTTGGAGCAACCTTTTCCCACACACTTTGGCTAGATCACTCCATACACTCAAGAGGAAGCTATAGGAAGAAGATGGAAACAAAATGAAGGCAAAATCAAGGTGCACGTGAAAAGGATTTCTCACGTGCATTCTCACATGCAAGGATTTTATTGCATGGATGCCTTCTACAACTCAAGAGGAAGCTTTGGAGCAAATTTGAGTCGAATTGGAGCTGCACGTGAAAAGGGTCTTCTCACGTTCATTCTCGCGTGCAGGCATTTTTGAGCTCCAAATGATGTGTTTTGTTGATTTAATCATTTTCCTCTAAAGAACTGGGGTCAAATTTGGTGTAGTTTGAGTTTTATTGCGCCTAAAACGTTGAATAGTGTCACTTACCAAAATGACGTCGTTTTGGCTGCGACCACATTTATAATTAGGGCACACCTTTTGTAACCCTAATTTGGCCCACTAAATCCTATAAATAGGGGTCTTTGGAGGCATTGTAGATTATCTTGAGTGGGAGAATCTGATCTGAGTTCTGAAAAGAGCTGTAGCCGTTGCTAAAAGATCGGATTGTCCTTGGCAAAGAGTGATTTTGGGCAGAAGACGCCGGAGTCTTTGGAGGCTGGAGTCCTGGTTCATCTTGGGGTCTTCCTTTATTGTCCTGGTACTGTAATCATGTTCTTTCTTGTAATTGTTATTGCTTTTGTCATGATTATAGAGTAGTTTTATTAGTCTAGGGGAGCAATGTAGCCCCCAATAAATTGTATTCAGTTGGGTTATGGTTGTTCAATAAAATAGAATTCAGTTCTTGTTTAATTCACTTGCTTGAATGGAAATGCCTAGTTTATGCATAATTAGGTAATCTTAGCCCTTGTCTAGGGTGGAATACTAGTGAATTAGATTTAATATTGTATGATGGACCAAGTCTGCAACTATTAGATTGTTTATCTACCTTGATCACTTTTATTCACATGGACCAAATGGGATAAAAGCCTTAAATCTATCTTAGCATGGACCAAATGTAAGATAGGTAGGAGATAATCAACATGAACATGAACTAGAACATAAATCAAGAACAAGAGCCATAACCAGACTATTACAATCGATTGGGTGGTACACATTGTGACCCTAGATCCTTAATCACTGTAATTTCTATACCAATAGCTTGCCAACATTCTGATTTAATCATTTTTTCGTTCAAACTATTCGTACAACAAAAATCAATTGTCTAGACATAAAATCAACTTATTAGCTTAGTGCTTGCTGCTTAACAGCATTAGCTACCTCCCTGTGGGTTCGACAACCGGAGTCTTAATACTCCATTTTATTACTTGACCAGTGCACTTGCTGCAAAACCTATAGACACAATTTATACGGGTCAAGTTTTTAGCGCCGTTGCCGGGGAGGCTAACCAAACGTTGTTAGGACTAAGTGACATTAGGTGATTACGTTTATTTGTGATCTGGATTTTTACTTTCTTGTACTTTTGCTAGTACGGTGTTACCTGGTATCTCTTTGTTTTTGCTACTTTGTAGGGGTGCACCATAGGTGTTTGAGAAAATTCCTCTGTGTATGCGTCACACCAGGGGTGAGTTATTACCATACGATCCCGAAATCGAACGGACGTTGCGAGAGCAGCGAAGGGCTCAGAGGGTATTAGCTGCAGTGGAACAGCAGTTGGAAGGCTTACATACCTTGTGTGAAGAAATCATGGCTGAAAACAGAGCAAGAGAAGATCAGGGACACAACGGCCAAGGCGGCTATCAGCCGAGGACCTTCATGGATTATGCTAGACCTGTACTATCGGATGAGTATTCAGGCATTAGAAGGGTGCCGGTCCAAGCAAATAACTTCGAGTTGAAGCCTGCGCTACTGCAAATGGTTGGGCAAGATGCATTCCGAGGCTCGGCACTAGATGATCCACACAACCATCTAGCGCGATTCTTGCAAATTTGTGACACCATCAAAATCAATGGAGTCTCGGATGACGCCATTAAGCTGCGACTCTTCCCGTTTTCCCTGAAGGACCGAGCTCTTGGTTGGTTCCAGTCCCTACCTGCTGGCAGCATACACACATGGGACCAAATGGTGGAGAAGTTTCTCTCCAAGTACTTTCCACCAACAAGAGTTATTCATTTAAGGAGCCAAATAAATCAATTCACCCAGCATGGTGATGAGTCGCTATACGAGGCCTGGGAGCGATTCAAAGACTTGGTTAGGAGGTGTCCTAATCATGGCAGGCCAGAATGGTTACAAGTCGAATCTTTTTATGCAGGTCTGCACGCAAATACAAGGAGCATGATAGATGCAGCCGCTGGAGGAGCGTTCATGATGATGGAGCCTTCTGCAGCAGTGGAGCGCATAGAGCGAATGGCGTTGTCCAACTGCCAATGGTCCAATGACAGACGCCCTAGAGCTGAGCCGGTGGCTGCGGTATCAAATTCATCAAATTCAACTCAGTTCGATGAGTTGACAAGGAAGATGGAGTTACTGACAGAGCAAATGTCAGTAATGGCTGTTCGCATGGAGGGCGGCCCGAACAACCCAAGGCGATTCTCGAAGACGCTGCTGCAGCCCAGCTATACGAAGAAGCTCAATATGTTGGGAATCGAGGTGGAGGATTCCAGAGACAATTTCAGAATCCAAACCAGTACCAGAATCCTCCTCAGCCCAGCAACTTCCAGAATTAGGGAGGACCTCACCAATTTCAACAACAGCCTTACTTATGGGAAAGGCAGAATAAGGTCCCTGCTACTGGAGCAGCAAAGTATGGAGAACAATCTCAGCCACAACTTTCTCTTGGGTTCCAGAAGATGCCTCCACAGAAGGAGGAAGACAAAGAGAAGGCAAAGGATGAAGAGATGCGGAACTTCTTTTATCAATTTGCTAAGCAAGCAACTGACAGAATGAGTAAGGGGGAGATAAGGATTGAATCCCTTACCACTTCTGTCCAGGATCTTGGGGCTTCCATGAAGAATATAGAGCAGCAGATTGGCCAGCTAGCAAATGCAGTTAGGTCATCTTCATTAAACACTTTTCCCAGCAATACGGAGGTCAACCCAAGGGAGCAATGCAAAGCTATAATGCTTAGAAGTGGGAAAGAACTACCAGCTGGAGAGAAGAAAATCGAGCCAAACAAAGAGGAGTCGGAACAACATGCCCAGGAGGAAGCTAAAGAAGGAGATGCTGAGCAGCGTAAGGACCAGAAGGAAAAGGTTGGGAGTAGTCAACCGACAGTCCGTCAGCCTGAAGTTAGCTCTCCCATTCCGTATAAACCTCCTATGCCGTATCCGCAAAGGCTGAGAAAAAAGAAATTAGATGCTCAGTTCTAGAAATTTTTAGATGTATTCAAGAAGCTGGAGGTGAACATCCCATTCATAGAAGCCTTGGAACAGATGCCTGGATATGTCAAATTTTTAAAGGATCTACTATCCAAGAGGAGAAGCTACACTGATTGTGAGATAGTGGCTCTCACAAATGACATCAGTGTAGTGGTGCAGCACAAGCTACCACCCAAGCTTAAAGATCCGGGTAGTTTCACTCTGACCTGCACCATTGGCACCTCGCAATTGGAGCACCCTATGTGATTTAGGGGCGAGTATAAATCTGATGCCAATGTCTATCTATCGGCGACTGGGCTTGACTGGAATAAAGCCCACTTCCATATCTTTACAATTTGCTGATCGCTCGATAGGAAAGCCGGCGGGCATCATTGAAGATGTTTTAATCAAGGTGGATCGCTTTATCTTCCCAGTGGACTTTGTTGTTTTGGAAATAGAGGAAGATAAAGGAGTCCAACTGATTCTTGGAAGGCCAATTTTTGAGTACCGGAAGGGCCTTGATCGATGTAAACTCAGGGGAGTTGACGCTGCGTGTGGATGAAGACGCAGTGGTGTTCAACATGGAGCGTTCGATGCGCAAGGCAAATGATCATTCCAGCTGCTATTGGATTGATCAGATTGCTGCATTCGTGGACAGCTACTTCGAAGACAGCTTGATCACTGAAAGCTTGGATCACGAATTGCAGCAGGTGATTTTGCTGAGGCGGAACCGGAAGAGACTTATGAAGTGCTGAAAGACCAAACTGAGCAGCAGCCTTCCTCAACTGAATCCTCAGCAATCACGGAACCCTTGCCAGTTCTGAAGCAACTCCCAGAACATCTGAGGTACGAGTTTTTGGATACACAAGGGCGTTACCCTGTGATAGTAGCTGCATCCTTAACAGTAGAAGAAACCAGACAACTACTAGAAGTCTTAAGGGAGCATAAGCAGGCCCTGGGGTGGTCTCTGGATAATATAAAAGGTATAAGTCCAGCAGTCTGCATGCACAAGATATTGATGGAGGAGTCTTATACTCCTACTGTAGAGCGCCAACGCAGGCTCAATCCTGCAATGAAGGAAGTTGTTGGCAAGGAGATTCTGAAGTGGAGGAAAGCGGGCATCATATATGCCATTTCAAATAGCTCCTGGGTTAGTCCAGTGCAAGTGGTTCCCAAGAAGGGCGGCATGACAGTAATACGCAATGAGAAGAATGAGCTCATTCCATCCCGCACAGTGACCGGGTGGCGTGTGTGCATCGACTACCGCAAGCTGAATAAAGCCACGCGTAAGGACCACTTTCCGTTACCTTTCATTGATCAAATGCTAGATCGGTTAGCTGGCTACCCATATTATTGTTTTCTGGACGGTTATTCTGGATACAACCAGATAGCAGTTGCCCCGGAGGATCAAGAGAAGACTACATTCACATGCCCTTTTGGCACGTATGCTTTCAGGCATATGCCATTTGGTCTCTGCAACGCACCTGCTACTTTCCAGAGGTGTATGATGGCAATTTTTCAAGGGTTAGTAGAGGACATTATGGAAGTCTTTATGGATGACTTCTCGGTATTTGGTTCATTTTTTTCCATCTGCCTCAGAAATCTGGAAATCGTGTTGATCCGATGCAAGGAAAAGGACCTGGTCTTGAACTGGGAAAAGTGTCACTTCATGGTCAAGGAAGGAGTCGTCCTTGGGCATAGAGTGTCCGCAGCTGGGTTGGAAGTAGATAGAGCAAAGATCTCCACCATTGAGAGTCTACCTCCTCCCACCAATGTGAAGGGCATCCAGAGCTTTCTGGCTCATGCAGGGTTTTATCGGCGGTTCATCAAAGATTTCTCAAAAATTGCCAAGCCCCTAAGCATGCTTTTAGAGAAGGATGTTCCTTTCGTATTTTCGGAAGACTACCTTCAGGCCTTTACAGTGCTGGAAGAGAAGCTCAGTTCAGCACCGGTGATAGTAGCTCCAGACTGGTCGCAACCCTTTGAGCTGATGTGTGATGCGAGTGACTTTGCAGTCAGAGCGGTGCTTGGGCAGAAACGGGACAAGGTTTTCAGGACAATATATTATGCCAGTCGCACACTCAATGAGGCCCAGCTCAATTACACCACTACAGAGAAGGAGTTACTTGCTGTGGTGTTTGCTTGTGATAAGTTTCGGTCATATCTTTTGGGCACTAAGGTCATTGTTTATACCGACCACGCTGCCTTGAGATACTTGTTCAGCAAGAAGGATGCGAAACCCAGGTTGATCAGATGGGTTTTGTTACTCTAAGAGTTCGATCTGGAGATTAAAGACTTGAAGGGGACTTCCAACACTGTAACAGACCATTTGTCAAGGCTGGAGCTAGGGGAAGGTAGTACTCAAGGTGCTACTATTTCTGACACCTTCCCTGATGAGCAGCTCTTTGTAGCTGAAGCAAAGACACCATGGTTTGCTAATATCGTGAACTACCATGCATGTGACTATGTGCCTACCGAGTTCACTTATCAGGAGAAGAAGAGGTTCCTCTTTAATGCAAGAAGATACATTTGGGATGAGCCTATTCTATACAGGCAATGTGCTGATCAGATCATCAGAAAATGTGTGCCAGAAGAGGAAGTGGACAGCATATTGACGCATTGTCATTCATCTGACTATGCTGGCCATTTAGGAGGGCAAAGAACGGTGGCAAAGATCCTACAAAGTGGGTTTTATTGGCCAACCATGTTCACGGACACATACACCTTTGTTAAGTCATGTGATCAGTGTCAAAGAACAGGAGGGATTACAAGGAAGCAAGAGATGCCCCAAACTGGCATTATGCCAGTAGAACTTTTTGACATATGGGGAATCGATTTCATGGGACCTTTCCCACCATCAGATGGGTTTTCCTACATCCTTCTAGCTGTTGATTACCTCTCAAAGTGGGTTGAAGCTATACCCACTAGGAAGAATGATGCTCAAGTGGTTACCAAGTTCCTTCACCGCAACATATTCAGCAGGTTTGGAACACCTAGAGCAATTATCAATGATGAAGGGAGTCACTTCTGCAATAAGCTTTTCGACAAGCTCTTAAACAAATATGGAGTTCAACATAGGCGCACCTTAGCCTATCATCCACAAGCAAACGGTCAAGCTGAAGTCTCAAACCGTGAGATTAAGCACATTTTGGAAAAAACAGTGGGAGGCAACCGAAAAGATTGGTCTCTAAAACTCGATGAGGCGTTGTGGGCTTACCGCACAGCATTCAAAACGCCCATTGGAATGTCTCCTTATCGTCTACTGTACGGAAAGGCCTGCCACTTGCCTATTGAATTGGAACACAAAGCATTCTGGGCAGTTAAAAAGCTGAACATGGATCCCAATGTTGCTGCTGAACTACAATTGCACCAACTAAATGAGTTGGAGGAATTTCGCTTCAATGCCTATGAGAGTGCTAAGCTGTACAAGGAGAGGTCTAAGCTCCGACATGATAAGAAGATCAGCCCCTATACTGTTGAACCAGGGCAGAAGGTGCTTCTCTTTAATTCCAGACTTAAACTCTTCCCTGGGAAGCTGCGATCTAAGTGGATGGGGCCTTTCCCACATTACAAAGGTTTTCCCATATGGCAGTGTTGAATTCAAATCAACCTCTGGGCAAATATTCAAAGTAAATGGTCAGCGTGTGAAGCCATACTACATTCAGGATCATGTTAAGGAGGTTGATCATTTCACTCTGAGCACAACTTGACAGAGGGGACGGTCAAGCTAAAGACCTAAACTCAGCGCTTCATGGGAGGCAACCCATGGTGATTTCTTTTCCTTTTTATTCGATTTTATTTTATTGGGATATTTTTATTTTTGCCTTAACCCATAATTTGGTAGGGAGTGCATATCTGCTTTGTTTTAATTTTATTTGCAGCATTTGAACCAAGGCCTAGGCCCATATTTCTTGATGGAACTTATGTCTGCTTGGGCTTACTTGAGCCTGTGTATCAGAACTTTAGATAACTTTTCTAAGGCCCACATCCAAGCCCAGTTGAATTGAATTAGAGGGGCCCACTCCAATCTATTGCCAACCCAAGGAGATAAAGTTATGGATTATGAGATGGTATTTTGGGCCCACTAACTGACACGTTTTTGTCCTCGGGAGATGGGCTACTAGTCTGTCAAATTTCAACAACATTGGGCTTTAGTAAGGGTGTCAACTAGCTTGCTCGTGAAAATAAGTTTGTCACGTGCACATGTATACTGACTCTACAGTTCATTCGTGACCTGCTGGTGAAATTTGGACAAAAAAGACCCTGACCGTGAGAAGACTTTTCGCGTGCACAAGGGTAGGATGGTCCAATTGGTCTGAAAAATTGCATGAAGGCAACTGGCATCCTCTAGACCTTTCTGAGACCTGACCGTGAGAAGGCTTTTCGCGTGCACAAGGATAGAAGCGTCTTTTCGAGCTCAAAATTTGGTGGAAGACAGCTGGATGTGTCTAGATTCTTCCAAGCCCTGCCCGTGAAAACATGCTTTTCACGTGCACACCTATAGTTGTCCAATCAATCTGAAATTTCGGTGGGAGCTAGCTGGCATCTTCTGGAGTCTTCTTTGTTCTGCACGTGAAAATAATGGAGCACTTTAAGAGGGTCCTTTTCGTCTTTTACCCTTGTGGCGAATCACTATAAATAGGGATGGGTTTCAAGCTTCAAACTCATATCTCATACTTTCCTCTTCCTTCTTGTTGAGAGCAAATTCCTTCTTTGGTTAGTCATGGTGCACACAAGGAGAGCCCGCCAAGGAGAAGGCAGTCCTGAAGCCTCTGCCACCTTTATGCCTTCGGCATTGAGAGACGCCGACACTATCTTCGTGGGGAATGTGCTTGATTGGGAGATCCTGGAGTCCTCCACCCTTGACTGGACTGAAGAAGTTATGACCAAGCTGCAAGCATTGGGACTGAGAAGGTTAGTATGCGCTCGAAGTGATTTGTATTACCCTGCCATGTTAGACTTTTATAATTCAGTCTATGTCAATGAGGAAGATGATGAGATTATTGGGGAGGTTCAAGGTGTCTTAATTTCTATTTCTCCTACAATGTTGAGAGACTGCTTTGATCTGCCAAATCCCATGCATGCAAAGCCTGTGTTGACCTTAGGAGATTATGGTAGAGCTTTACAGTATAATAAGGAATTTGGGAAACGTCGGCAATTTACTAAAAACAGATTTCATGGGAAATACCGTTGCCTTGCCAATTTGGTAGGGAGGTGCTTACTGTTACAGACTAGTGGCGTAGATTCAGTCCCTAAGTCCCATTTGGAGTTTATGTTTTGCATTGATCGTCAGTTACACATTGATTGGGCTACTGAAATTTTTAAATTGTGGAAACGGGACATTCATAAATGTTTATATGGTCGACTACTTAGTATGCTTCTGCAATATCAATATGGTCATCTCAGTGCTCAAGTAGTCCCCAATGTTTTCCCGGATAACCTGCAGTTACGAGTTCTCCATCCAGAGGGTGCCTTAGGAGTTAGCTACAAGGGCAAATGGGGAGATAGTATCCACGTCGCACCACAGCCTTCACATCATAGCGTGCATATGGAGCGACCCACTGAGCAGTTTAGGGACACCTCCACTCCCATGAATGCCCGCCGACAGCACATCTTCCAGTTGACTACCATGTACATGCAGTTCAATGTTCACAAGGAGGAAATCTACAATTTCTTCCAAGGCATCAGTGGCCAAGTTATCAGTGAAGTTGACGTTCTTAACTGGGCCTTCACTAATGGCCACATCACAAGACTGCAGCTAGATGAGCTGCTCGAGTACATCACTCAAGATCAACAAGCAACGTCTCATCCATCTGCCCGACCATGGGAAGCCCCGGAGCCAACTCCTGCTGCTTCTTATGAAGACTTACGGAGGCAAACTGCTCAACTACAAGAGGCACAGGCGGAAACCGTTCAGGAGATCGGGCTGCTAAAAAAAAATCAAACTCTCATCCTCAAGGAGCATAAGGAAGTCAAAGGGCTGCTTGGTAAGATCTGGAAAGCCCTGGGGAAGAAGAAGAAGAAAACTCCTACACCTCCTGTGGAGGATCCATTTGACGCACCATCACCTCCGGTACAGCAGCACGCTGCACATAGCAAAGAGACACCAGAGTATCCATAGTATCCGCAAGAGACGGAGCCCTACACCGCTCCACCCTTCCCCCCAGCAGTTCCTGTTTATTTCACACCACCAGCAGGGCCCAGCTCTTCACAGGCCCTAGTGCCCTTCATCCAGCCGTTGCAATGGTGGTCTGGCGCATCATCAGAAGCTCCCTAGGAAGATAACCTAGGGGAGCCCATCTGTTTTCATCTTCATCCGGCCCTCTCCACTTCTGATGCCACAGCTGCTTTTTAGCAGTTTATTTATGGAGACACCTTGCAAGTGCGTTTTACGCGTGATTCAGAAGTCTTCACGTCATCTTATTTGCAGTGTATCCTAGCTGATGAGTACTTATCTTCTGATGACGTTGACTTATTCTGCCGTACGATGCGACACGTGGTGGAGGCTGAGCCCAATGACTACCCTATGGCTCAGTATACCTCTATCATGCTGTGCGAGATATATGAGCAGCCGTTAGAGGAGCATATTTTCCGCCAGCGGATGAATGGAGCAGCTGAAGGACATCGCTCTTGGCACCAGGTCCATGAGGTTCTTATACCGGTCCTCCTTGATCGACACTTTGTACTCTTGCAGTTGGACCTGACCGTGGGCCATGCCGTCCTTTATGACCCGAGCCAAGCCCATGGGTTTTCCACACGAAAGAAGAAACTTGTCCATGGTTTCTTGAAAAAAATCAAAATTGCACTCAGAAAAGAAGGGCTGTTGACATCCAAGTTTCCTCTGGTGCACTTTAATGAAATGGAGCTTCCCCAACAACCTGATCAATTCAGTTGTGGGATTTTTGTCTGCTATTATTTGATAGCTCTGTTGCAACATAAGGATACTTGGGCACTCACAGGAGAAACCTCGGCTGACTTTGTCGCACATCTTAGAAGAATGGTGGCCCATATTATCTTCTACTATAGCGTTCCCACCAACCGGTAATGGTCTTCTGTTTTTTTCCTTTTCCCATGCTCTGAGGGCATCGCATCATTTAAGTGTGGGGGGGGGGGTTCCCTTGAACCGGTTGCTTGTTTGTTTGCATGCATGCTTTATTTTTCTTTTATGTTTTTGCTGTGAATCTATGTTTGGCCTGTGAGGTGCATGGCTACCAAGGTATGCAAATTTTGGTTAACTATATTGACCACCTTAGTATCTTGTTGTGATAAAGATGTTTCAATTGTTAAGGTGTGTTATAAGTTAGTTGAGCATGTCTTTACTTTTTGTATGATATCACCATGATTTTGGAGCTGACATTTGAATAGTTAGCTGAGCATGTTATGATAGGATGAGCTTTGTAAACCCTGAAGTTAAGTGCAGAATAGGCATATACTTTTTGAGAGCACCATTATCTTGCCTTTGAGTGTATTTTATGGGTTATTGGGTTCTCAATTTGCTCTTAATATTCATCACTAGCTATTTAATGGTTGGAGTTACTTAGGCATACGAAGTACCTGTTCGTGCTTAGTGTTTGGTGTATGATGTTAGTGATTCAAGTATTTCCGTTTAGTTCTTGTTTAAAAAAAAAAAGGGCTTGTGTGAGGACAATAGCAGAGTGAATAATCCATCAAGGGAGAGCATAAAATGCAACCTTGTAAGGTTATTACTAAAAAGAAGTGTGAAAAAAAAACAGAAACAGAAAAAAAATGTTTGCCAGAATAAAAGCCACAATGGCTTACTGTTTATATGTGTTTTTTTCGTGTTGCAGCCATAATGGCTGTAAAGACCCGTATCAGTGTGTGTGACCCGTATCTATTCGGCAGCATGGCCTTGGTGTTATTTTGTATATCTAAAACAAATATATGTATTATGATGATTATTAAAATATGTTTAGACATGTCGTTATTATTATGTGATTATTATTAGTCCGAACATTTAATGTTGAGGCCTGTATTATTATTATTATTGTTGTTGTTGTTTTGTTAGTATTATTTAAATAATTTAAGAGTACCTGAGGATAATCCTTATAATGAATGATTACTATTATTATTACTCATTTTATTTATTATTAATGGATTAAGATTATTATTAAAAAGTCATTATTATTATTATAGAGTATAAATAGGAGGAATTAGGGTAGAAACCCTATTTTTGGCTGTGCGTGCGCGCTTGGCAGGGGGGGCACAGGTTCGAAGCAGCGAGATTTGAAGCAAACTGTTCAATCAACCTTTCCAAACCAAATCCAGGTAGGTGATTTTCGATTATTTGTTATCTTGTGGCCTGAACACGGAGTTAGAACTTGTATCTGTTGATTTTATGGGTTTATAGACGTATTGATTGTTTTAGTACACTCGGAAGTGTATTTGGTGCTCGGCGTTGCGTCGTGTCGAGGATGCTATAGCGCCGTCGGTTGGGAGGCGTCATCGGCGCTAAGTTCAGACGGCATCACGGGCGACGGTCTCAGGCGGCTAACAGCTTTGTCAAATGGGAGGCGTCGTCGGCGCTAGGTTCAGACGGCATCACGGGCGACGGTCTTAGGCGGCATCGGGGGTGCCGGTTGAAGCGCCACGACCGGACTGTCAAATCCTTGCGCGCCCGTGGAGATGTGTTGGAAGGGGGGAGCGGGAGCAGGCGTGGCGTCGGTGTTGGGGTGGGCGTCTGCGTAGAAGAGAAGAGGAGCTGTCTGTGCGTTGGCGGGGAGGAGATCGGTGGGGGCAGCACCGGGCCCCCCCCCCCAAGCTCACCAACCCTAGTGTTGGTGGGCGGGCTGCCGCGCGCGCGCGTGTGTGTAATATCTATAATTATATATATATATATATAGTTTTATTAATATATATATATATATAGTTTTATTAATATATATATACACTAATATATATATGTGTAAACAATGCTTAATGTCTTCTTAGTTGGGGCTATAGGCACTTATATATATATATATATATATATATATATATATATATATATATATATATGGGATTGTTGTCGTGACATTGGAATTATATAGATGTTTATGAATATTATTGTTAGTTGTTATGTTAAAAACATTGTGGGGCTCATTATCATAGTGTGAATCATTTAAAAAAATGGGGTATAATGTAACGAAAGTAATAAATGGGAATATTACCCTAGCTTGAAATTGTAGACCTAAACTATGAATATAAATTGGATTTTGTTATTATTCGTTGGTGTTATAATTAGCAATTGTACCCTGTTAGTGTGGGTTCGATGATTTCAATACTCTGATTGTTGTGTATTTGATATTGAATTTAACTTTGTTCTGCTCGTTGGTTAACGTACGTGAACTGGTGGAAACTTTGGTGGTGGGTTTTGTTGGGATAACCGCAGGTCCCATATAGGGCTGGCAAGAGGCCACAGGTCCCTTATGTGGCTGGTTACCTCAGGTCCCATATGTGGCTGGTTGTCGATTTAAACGTCGTGGGTCCCACATATGGCTAATTGGGGAAGATTAGACCCCCCATGAGGTTGGTTGTGGAAATTCCACGGATGGTTGGGTTATTTGTATAAGTTGAGGTGACCTAATTATGACGTGTAGGTTACCTATTGAGGTTATATGTAATGTGACTTGTTTTATTCCATTATTTTGATATATGTTTGTCGTAAAAGAGTAGGACACTACACTGGCACAAGCGTGCACCGTTCATATAGACTTGGGTTTCATATGTTAAGGTGTTGAAGATGGGAAACACCTACTGAGCAGTCGTGCTCACCCTACTTTATTTCTTTTTATTTCCTACAGGTCGTAGGGAGTAGCTGGTGGAGCCTTAGCAGAGCTGGTTGAAGTTTTTCCAATAGGGTTCACTTTATGGACTTATTCTTTTACCTTTGATTATTTGATTATTCCCTTTTCCGGACTTGGGTCCGTGGCAGTTGTACAAACCTGATTAGTTGGATTTTAGTGATGTTATTTAAAAATATATTTATTAATAGCTTGTGTGTTGCAATTGATTATTTGAGATGTACAATTTCACCCCTGTTGTGGAATTGTACTGGTTTGGGTTAGTCACCTTTCCCCTCGACTCCTGTAGTGTGGGCGTGGGGGAGTCGCGTTCCTAGTTCTGTGGATTTCAGAATTTGGGGGCGTGACAAGTTGGTATCAGAGCATGGTTTAGTGGAACTAAGTTAGTGAGGGATGGTTGATAGCCACTTAGTCGCTTGGAAGACTATAGGGAGGGCGCCTGATCAACGCAGTCCTGATATGTGTTCTGGGTTGACTGAGGGTTCATCAGATCATCCTAGGAAGCATTTGGGTTGGGTGCATACATGCTGCGTGACTGTGTGCATATCTAGGCACTAGATAATCATCTGCTAATGTTGTTATAACGATGTGCTTGCGTTGATTATACTATTGATTATTTGTGGTTTATTTTTCTTTGGTGATTAAATATGCTTAATTGAAATGCTATTATGCTAGATCAAACGTAGGAAGTTTAAGTGATTAATCACATCATTTGGTGAATAGAATAAGGGGCTTTAGAAACCTCATTATTCGTGTAGTGGGCTTAGTTCTGCCTAATGGTTTGAATAATTTGGTTGTTTGACTAGTGCGCAATAGTTAATAGATATTGTTGATATGTGTTGGTGCAGAATGGCACCCAAGACTAGGGCTCAAGGTCCAGCAGAGGAGCTATCCATTCAGTCCGAATCATAGGGAGAGCAAAGTTCTCCAGTACCTGCCCTGGGTTCAGATATTGCTGCTCAGATTGGGGCTCAAATACTGAGCCAAATCCAGGGTACCATGAGGGAGGTGGCCAGAGAAGTGATGCAGGAGGAGCTGAGGAAGCAGCAGCAGCCTCAGCAGGAGCAACAGCAGGAGGTTTTAGAGGTGAGCCAGCCACAGGTCACGACAGTTCCGCTCGCAGTACCGATTGACTGGGTGAGTCGGTTCTTGAAGCAGAAACCGACGAAGTTTGAGGTGAACACGAGACCCGATGAGGCCGAGGAATAGGTCAAATGGACAGAGGACATCTTCGAGCTGATCCAGGTGCCCGAGGAGGCTAAGGTTCGCTTAGCCACGCATTTCCTAGTAGGTGGGGCCCACAGGTGGTGGGACGCTGTGAAGCATGTTCACGAGAGCCCAATGGCATGGGAGGACTTCGTGAGCTCTTTTACACAGAGTATTTCCCTCGCTCTGTGCAGAAGACGAGGCGACGGGAGTACTACACACTGGAGCAGGGCAGTCGAACTGTGACAGAGTATGTCACTGCTTTCACTGAGCTAGGGAGATTTGCCCCAAAATCATGGAGGGTTGAGGCTAATAAGACCCAGGATTTCATTGATGGGCTGAGACCATCACTCAGGAGGGGACTGAACATGATGGAGTTGACCACTTACAGTGATGCGGTCAACAAGGCACTTATTGGAGAGCGGGATTTAAACCAAATCAGGACTCAGAAACCAGGGAGCTCATCGGGGCCTAGCCAAAAGAGGCCAAGAGAGGAGCAGTCTGAGGGACAGGGGGACAAGAGGCCGGTGCCCAAATTCTCACATACGGGGAACTCAGGCAGCAGTTCTACCTCACGGTTTTCAGGGACGTGTCAATCTTGTGGACTTCGGGGACACAAGGAGGCGGATTGTAGGCAGAAGTATAGCAACCCACTCAAGTGTTTTCGATGTGGGGGGCTGGGACACAGGGTAGGAGAGTGTCCTTCTGCCAGCTCAGCTAGTGTAGTGGGGCCACATTGACCTCGTGACCAGGGCCAGAGGAGCGGTGCTCCATATCAGAGACCGGCTCAGTTAGGGCAGTTGGTACAGGGACGACCTGCTACACAGCAGCCTCAGCGGGAGGCCCAGACTCAGAAGGGACAGAATGATCGGGCTACGGCGAGTCAGGCCAGTGGCAGTGTTCAGAAGGGGAGGAACTATGCTATCGCTGACAGAGAGGCAGAAGTTCCACCAGTTGACGAGGCGAGTCAGGGGCCAGCTGCGGTGAGAGGTATGATTTTGGTTTCACGCACCATTTGTACTGTTTTGATTCATACTGGTGCTACACACTCGTTCATTGCGCACTCCACTGTAAAGGGACTAGAGTTGGATTGTACCACCGTTGATCAGCCCCTTGTGGTAGATACACCCGTAGGGGGCCTGGTGGTGATTGATAGGGTCTGTTCGGGATGTGAGGTTACTCTCGGAGGTGTTGACCTCCAGTGTAATCTATTTGTGATGTACTTCGATGCCTTTGATGTGATATTGGGTATGGACTGGTTGACCTGTGTAGAGGCGGTGATTGAGTGTTATAGACGACGAGTGACCTTCCTCACACCTGAGGGCACTCGAGGCACTTTTGTGGGTGAGTGGTCTGATGATGCGTGCAAATTGGGGCCTTTGAGGCAAGGATGGGGTGATGTAACCCATCAGTTAGCCAGTCTGACTCTAGTTGATCTCCAGCAGGAGGGTAAGGTGGTGTTACCCAAGGTGGTGGATCAGTTTCCCGACGTTTTTCCCGAGGACTTGGTAGATTTACCACCAGAGAGAGAGGTGGACTTTTCGATAGAGTTGCTACCCGGGACAACACCTATCAGATTGGCAGCTTACAGGATGGCACCAGTTGAGCTTCGAGAGCTCAAGAGGCAGATTGACGATATTTTAGCGCGTGGTTTTATTAGACGGAGTAGTTCGCCTTGGAGTGCTCCAGTGTTATTCGCCAAAAAGGCGGATGGTTCGCTTCGGTTGTGTATTGACTATCGACGGTTGAACCAGGTGACAGTGAAGAACAGATACCCACTACCGAGGATCGATGATTTGTTTGACCAGTTCAGGGGTGCCCGTTGGTTTTCCAAGATTGATTTGAGGTCTGGATACCATAAGCTACGTGTGCGGAAGGCAGATATCCCGAAGACAGCCTTCAGTTGCAGATATGGCCATTTTGAGTGGCTAGTGATGCCCTTAGGGCTCACAAATGCCCCAGCGGTGTTCATGGGGTTGATGAATCAGATCTTTACACCTTATCTTGATCAGTTTGTGGTGGTCTTCATAGATGATATCCTGATTTATTCCCGGACAGAGAGCGAGCATGAGGAGCATTTACATGTGGTGTTGCAGACGTCGAGGGACCATAAACTATACGCAAAATTTACGAAGTGTGACTTTTGGTTGCAGAGGGTGAAGTTCTTAGGGCACGTGGTATCATCGGAGGGTATCACGGTAGATCCTGGCAAGATTGAGGCAGTGATGTCATGGAAGCGTCCAACGAACGTTTTTGAGATTCGGAGTTTTCTGGGGTTGGCAAGATATTATAGGAGGTTTGTTAAGGACTTCTCCCGTTTAGCTGCACCGATGACTAGCTTGACCCGAAAGGGAGTACGATTTGTCTGGTCGGATGCTTGTGAGAATGCTTTTAGTCAGTTGAAGGCCAGATTGACTTCAGCACCTATCCTGGTCCTACCACAGGAGGGTGTACCCTATGAGGTTTATTGTGATGCCTCTAATGTTGGATTGGGTTGCGTGCTCATGCAGGAAGGGCGGGTAATTGCTTATGGTTCCCGTCAGTTGAGGACCCATGAGAAGAACTACCCTACGCACGATTTAGAGCTGGCTGCAGTGATATTTGCATTGAAAAGTTGGCAGCACTATCTCCTTGGGGAGAAGTTTGTGGTATATACTGACCACAAGAGTTTGCAGTACATCTTCTCTCAGAGGGATCTGAATCTCAGGCAGAGGCGTTGGGTGGAGTATATGCAGCAGTTCCAGTTTGATCTTCAGTATACACCTGGGAAGGGGAATGTAGTAGCTGATGCCTTGAGCCGGAAGAGCCAAGCCGTAGTGGCTCTCTGTGCTGTCAAGGAATGGGAGATGATGGGGCAACTAGCTGCACTGAGGTTGCATGTCACGCCCCGGATTTCCAACCCGAGGAAACCGGTACGTGACTCCCCTTGTACCCACACGGAGGGCAAAGGGGTTAGGGTGCAAACCCCGAATATAACATTTTAAACATCCACAATACATTCAGGAAAGTAAAGTTCATAAAAGCAATCCACAATCCAAACCAGTCTTTATTACAACAAAATCTTCTTTTCAATCCATCCCCCCTGGGGTTACATCAATTCCCATAAAACTAACATAAATGGTAGACAGTAAAGTAAAATAAGGTCTTCCACCTTGGGGTTCCTCCTAACGCCTGTATGTTCCTGAAAGAAAACACAACATAGAGGGAAGGGTGAGCGACCACAGCTCAGTAGGGATCATGTCTCCCCAACCCATCCCATGCTCCTAGCGTCTACATGAGTGTGTACAGGTGCAGTGTAGTGACAATAAAATGTAAACAAGTTGTATTCCACATTCACATGGCACACACATATCCACAACCATACAGGCTTAGCCATATAGGCTAACATATCCACAGCCACTCAGGCTTAGCCTCATAGGCTAACATATCCACGGCCATATAGGCTTAGCCACACGGGCTAACATATCCACGGCCATATAGGCTTAGCCACACGGGCTAACATATCCACGGCCATATAGGCTTAGCCACACGGGCTAACATTTCCAGTCCCGGGCTTCCACAGCCACCGGGTTCCACAAGCACAGCATACAAGGTCACACAGGCATTAAACCAAACACTTAGTTCGCACACCCATCAGGCATAAAATCAAACACGTGACATACGAGTCTCACAGGTATTTTACCACACGCTTAACATGCATACATTCACAAACCCACAAACCCAGTCTACAGGCATATTATCAAACACATACTAGGCATATTCACACAGACATATCCACACAGGCATTTTATCGAACACTTAATATGCACACCATCCAACACCAAAGTACATCAAAAACTGCCATTGAAGGCCAACATCCATATAGGAGATCACACCTATATGGATTACATATATATATAAACAGGTAAAATTCATAATCTGCCCTAGAACCCTAGGACAGAGGAGGATTTAGGAAGAATAGAACCCCTACCTCAGACTTTTGTCCCAACCTCCACGCTAGACACCTTCCAACGACGCGAACCACCACGGCAACTGCCCGGAGATCCTCTCTCTCTCTCTCTCTCTCTCTCTCAGCAGCAATGCAGCAAGAAAGAAGAACACAAGAACCCTAAACTCAAACTCAAGCCCTCATTATATAGACACTACCCACATCAAAACGACGTAGTTTTGATTAAGTAAACCCAGGATCAAAACGACGTAGTTTTGATCGCACAAGTTAGCACCTTGCCGCACCCATATAGGCCAAAATACTCAGAATTTCAGCATGGTCCTTTGGAGAAAGATCATTAGAATGTCAAAACCAAGGGAACCATGCAAAAATATGGCTGCACGCCAATTTGAACGTGAATTCCCCAATTCACGTGCAACTCCAAATGCACTCCAAATGCGCTCAAACTTCACCCCTAGCCTCCTTGCATCATGTAGAAGACAACCACACTTGCACGTGAAATGGACCCATTTCACGTGCACCTCACATACACGTCCGTTTGGCCTGAAACTTCTGTGGTAGATAGAGGACATCATTCTAAGCATCTTTCCTTTTGCACGTGAATTCATTTGAGCCCATTCACTAGGTCAAAATCTAGAAAAACTACTCAGAAGGCAAAACTGTGACTAACTCGAGGTACGGGTCCTTACATTACAGCCAGTGCAGGGAATAGAGCAGGGCATGCTGAGCGTGGTTATAGCAGTGCCTGAGTTGCAGCGTCAAGTTATTGAAGGTCAGTTGGGGGATGTTGAGTGTGAGGTCATCCGGGATCAGATTCAGACTGCCGTACTTCCCACAGATTGGACAGAGGATTCTGACCATGTTTTGCGCTATCGAGGTCGGTTGTTTGTTCCATCTCCTCTTTGGGAGGCAGTTTTACGGGAATTTCATCATTCTCGTTTGGCTGTTCATCCTGGAGGAACGAAGATGTATCATGCTGTTTGGCAACAGTTCTGGTGGTCGGGCCTTAAGAAAGCCATTGCGGAGTTTGTTCGACGGTGCTTGACATGCCAACAGGTCAAGGCCGAGCATTTGCGGTCTGCCGGTGAGTTGCAGTCATTACCTGTGCCGGAGTGGAAGTGGGATCATGTGACTATGGACTTCGTCACAGGTCTTCCTCGTTTTAGAGGTCATGATACTATTTGGGTTGTTGTGGACCGTTTGACGAAATCTGCCCACTTTATTCCGATTCGTGAGACCGATCCAGTCTCAGACCTTGGGACAGCGTTATGTCGACGTAGTGGTACGATTGCATGGTGTGCCATTATCGATCGTCTCTGATAAGGATGCACGGTTCACTTCACAATTCTGGCGGCAATTACAGCGTGCTTTGGGCACCCGAGTGAATTTGAGTACAGCTTATCACCCACAGACAGATGGCCAGTCCGAGCGCACTATTCAGATTCTCGAGGATATGCTTCGTGCTTGTGTTTTGGATTTTGGAGGTCGTTGGGAGGCTCACCTTCCCTTGGTAGAGTTTTCCTACAATAACAGCTATCAGGCTACGATAGGGATAGCGCCATATGAGGCATTGTATGGGCGACCTTATCGCTCCCCTCTATGTTGGGCCCAGGCAGGGGAGGCAGTTGTTTTGGGTCCCGATATGGTTCGGGAGACTACAGACTTGGTTCAAGTGATTCGGCAACGGATGTTGACGACCCAGAGTAGACAGAAATCATATGCTGACAGACGGCGGCGACCGCTTCAATTCGTCGTAGGGGATCGCGTCTTCTTGCGAGTCTCGCCATGGCGGGGGCACAGACGGTTTGGGCGAGGTTCCAAACTCTCACCTTGATTTGTAGGTCCTTTTCCTGTCATTGCAGTAGTGGGACCGGTTGCCTACCGATTGGAGTTACCACCTGAGCTAGCTCGTGTTCATGATGTTTTCCACGTCTCCCAGTTACGGAAATATTACCCGGATCCTACCCATGTGCTTGATTGGCGTGAGATAGAGCTAGCTGATGATGGTTCTGTTGTAGAGGCACCAGTCCAGATTTTAGATCGCCGGGAACAGGTCTTGCGGGGCAAGACAATTCCGTTGGTTCGCGTTTTGTGGCGTCACCGCAACATGGAGGAGCAAACCTGGGAGCGGGAAAGTCAAATGCGTGCTCTTCACCCCGAGCTGTTCGAAGACGAACAGTCCTAAGGTGGGAAGATGTCAAGATCTTCATCATGCATTGAGGTAGTTAACCTTGTTGTTTGTTTGCGTGTGAATTTCTGTTTTGTTGGTTACCTTGTTTATGTTTGTGGGCATTGTTTTGTCTCTCATATTAATTAGAGCTAAGTGTGCTTATTTTGTTAGCCGGGGTAGTGCTACCTCGTAGTGGATGACTTATCTTTTCGGGGACGAAAAGTCCTAAGGTGGGGAGGATGTAAAGACCCGTACCTGTGAGTGTGAAAGGTTAGGCCCCGAATAGATGTTGGAATATTATTATGATTATTAATATATTTAGACGTAATTATTATTAATCCGAGCATTTAATGTTGAGGCTTGATTATTAGTATTGTTATTATTTTGTTAGTATTATTTAAATAATTTAATAGTACCGGAGGTTTATAATGAATGATTACTATTATTATTAATCATTTTATTTATTATTATTGGATTAATATTATTATTATTATTATTATTATTATTATTATTATAAATAAGAAGACTAGGGTAGAAACCCTGCGTGCGTTATAAGTATGCGCGAAGTCTGGTGGGAGGAGCAGAAAGGGTTTGAAGCAGACCGTTCAATCAATCCTTCGAGACTAGATTCAGGTAGGTGATTCCATTGTTGCTTCTTGTTTCTTGATTTCTCATGTTGCGGGAACAAGAGTTTATGTGGGCGAGATCGTTATATGTACATGTACGACTAAATAGGTAAATAATTATATATAAACAAAATACGTTACATATAGTCACCGTCGTCTTGCGTGCGTTGCCGGGGTTATGAGCGAAGGACGGATAGCAGCATCGGCACTGCCCAAGTGTCTTCTTGCGCCGCGCGGAGTTGATGGAGGAGTTGAAGCAGCAGCAGCCGACGACGTCCGGTGTGGTGACGGCGAGCGTCATCCCGTACGGCGAGACAGAGGCAGCGGCATCACTATCGTCCCAGAGGGTTGACCGCGCGCTGCAAATCGGCCGTCCGCCGTGTAGATCATGAAGAGGATAGCGGCAGGCCTGATTGTCGAGCCATGCTAGCGTGTTGGAAAGGAGACGACGGCGTCAAGAACCGTTTTTTTTCCCCCCATGGTTCGTCCTGTGCGCCACGGCTGACGTAGAGAGAGATGGGGCGGCAGCGCCCCATGCTGTTTCTCCCTGGACCCTCGCCAACCCTAGTGGGCTGGCGTGAGGCGTGTTGGGCCGACCCTTTGTGGGTCGGTCCATGTTTAATATATATATATATATATATAGATGTAATTTGTGGAAATATTTTTTTTAAATGAGGGAGAATAATTGTATTAATATTATTTTGTCGGATGGGTATATATACATATATATATATATATATATTACTGTCGCTTGTGATAAGTTAGTGCTAGGTCGAAAATTTTAGTGTATGAAAGGCCGAAGTAGTGAGTTGTGACTATTGGAAACTTTATTTACTTGTTATGTGTGGATGTGATTAATTTGGTGTATTATTATGTGTGGTCATGTGATAAGTTGGTGTTTACTAGTTATGGGTGTGGATCTTGTCATAAAAGTTGGTTGGGCGACCGCAGGTCCCACATAGGGCTGGCAAGAGGCCGCAGATCCCCTATGTGGCTGGTAACCCAGGTCCCATATGAGGCAGGTTGTCATAGGAACACCACAGGTCCCACATATGGCTGTCTGTTAGTGATTCAAATATTTGGAGATGGTAGCGGGGAAATTTCGTGCATGGCATGGTGGTTAGTGCGAATCATTGATAATACTAAGTGGTGATGTCTTATGTGTGACTTTATGAAATTTCATTGTGATAAATGTGACACTACGCAGGCACAAGCATACACTGTTCATACAGACTTAGGGTTTTATGTGTGTTGGTGGTGAGTATGGGAGTCACCTACTGGGCATTCGTGCTCACCCTACTTGTTTTCTATTTCTTATAGGTTGTAAGGGATAGCAGTTGGGCCATAGCGGAGCAGGTCGGGACCTCTTTACGTAGGATTCCTCTCATGGATTTACTTACTGGTTGATTATTTATTCTTTTTTTTTCTCGGACTCGGGTCCGTGACAGTTGTATTAATTTGGATAGTTGAACCATGTTGCTTGTGTTTTATGGGCATCGATTGGATTCAATAATGTTGGTTGCATTGATATAATCATTGGTTGCATGTTGTATTTGGGTCATTGGTGAGTACAATGCTACCCCCGTTGTGGTATCGTACATGGTTGAATCAGTTACCAACCCCTCGACACTGGAATGGGCGTGGGGAAGTCGCGTTCCTAGTTCTGTGAGTGCTCAGAACCTGGGGTGTGACAGTTACAATGTAAATGATCCAGTGGTCTAGTTCAGTGCAGTTCCACTGGCTCGAAGCTGCGGAACTACTGCGGAGCGAAGTTGCTGACTACGACCTTTGACCCTAAAGTTCGCCCAGGGTACTGTTCCTCGTTGATTTTGCTTGTTCTTCATCTGGAATCAACCGAGCGACCCCCAGACACTCACAAACACACGTTTTATGCAACAGACTACTATATCTACCTCAAAGCATGTCCTGCATGCCTCTAAATCGCACAGTAACAATAGAAATACATATCCAAACTGATATAAAGCAGTTCTTAACCACAGATCTTATGTTATACCATTAGATCTAATCCAAAATTGATTTTCCCCAAAATCTAGGGTTCATACTCAATTTCATAAATTATGACAAATTCGTGCATATTCAAAGACCGGATCGAACTAAGAGGTTCAAGGACACCCACCTGGAATAATTCTTTGAGCTCCACGAACTCAAATCGTTCCAAATCGCCAAGGTTTCATGCCCTCTCTCTCTCTCTCTCTCTCTCTCTCTCTCTCTCTCTCTCCCTCAAACGCACCAACGTGATAGCATAAAGTGAAAACTCTTTCTTTTCATTTTATTTATATTTCTGCCAATCATTGACCAATAATTGACCTTGTTAATAATTGACCTTGTCAACAATTGACCTCCCAAAATAATAATAATTGACCTCCAAGGTCACGAACTCCAAATTGAGTTAAATTATTGTCAAAACGCTCGAAATGATGAGCACAATACTCAAATGACTGCTCAAAAATAAAGTCAACCAATAAATCCTGAGAAAGTCAACAATCGGGCCACTCGGGGCCCCGACTCGGAATCGGGCCCAAGTACTGTCAAAATGCTCATATCGATGGCTACACTACCATTTAGATGGTTGCATTCTCATCGAATGGCTATCTTTCAATCCTACCCAAATACGATTCTTTACAATTGTGGTAGCCTGTGTGGCTGTGATTGTGGCAGCCCATGTGATTGTGGTTATGGTAGCCTGTGTGGCTGTGGTTGCGGTTACTTGTGTGGTTTGTTTAGATTATGAGTACTATGAAGTTAAAATGCTGATTATATAGTGTTTTGTGTATTATTGTCACGACACTACACATGCACACTCATCATGTAGATACTAAGAGCTTGGGATAGGTTGGAGAAACATGATCCTTACTGAGCTGTGGTTGCTCACCCCTCCTGTTGTGATTTGTTTTTCTTTTCAGGAATCTACAGGCATTAGATGGAATACCAAGGTGGAAGACTGAGTTTATTGTTTTGTTGCTTTTCATAGTAAGTTATTATGAGGAAACTGATATAACCCCATTGAGTAATGATGTAAAATAATTTTGTCTATCTAATAAAAACATGTGGTTTGGTTTATGAAAACTTATTATGATTTTTTTTGATGTTTTGTATGGTATCGTTTAACCTAATCCCATGCCCACCTGATGGATAAAGGGGAGCTACGAATCGGTTTTCTCGGATTGAAAATTCGGGGTGTGACAACCTCTCTTAGCTCTCACCTTTGAATGACATGGCTATCCCTATCTATTCAAACAATTTCTTTTAGACTTCTAGTACGATTGGGTGCTTCCTCCCTTTCTTTTTTGATTCTTATTTTTGTCTTTTGATAATTAGTAATTTGATATTATGCTATTGAATAATTTTAATTGAAATTTAAATTATTAGAAATTTGATTTAAAAAATTTAAGATATCTGATCTTTAAAGTTGTAATGTTTAACTATTATCTTATCCTAATAATATATTTAATTTTTATAATAAATATTAATTACTCTAAAAAAATTCTAAAATCGCCCCAAGAGACGGATCTCAACAAGAGTCAACAATCAACCACACTCAACAAACTGTCCCGAGCAGGCACATTAACGACAGGAACCCAATTCAAATCATGGCCAGACAGCTCCCAACAATCGCATACTTCGAAGAGGAACAACCAATCATCACACATGGAGCAAATTGCACAGCTGGATGATATCAATCAAGTGGCTGTAAACACGGGCAACATAGCCCCGAAATATAGGAACAATAGGCCGTATCAACAATATTGCGGTTTGACTCGGGAAGCGCGACGCCTATTTTATTGATGAAAAATATATATATTATTGCAACTAACGATCCTTGCGGTTTGACTCGTGAAGCTTTTGAAAGAAAATCATTCCACTGAATCTGAAATTGCTGCCATTTCCTTCTGATAATGTCATTTTAATGCTCATAGCTAGCTAGCTAGCTAATAATAATAATAATAATAATAATAATAATAATAATAATAATAATAATAATAATAATAATAACAGTCACTGAGTAAGAAAAATCAATCCTCTCCGCCTCATCTCCTTCCAGACCGGACCATGGCTTGTCCACCGTTTGAATTTTCGGGCAAGTATTACAAATCCTATGGCGAGGGAGGTGGGTGTGTGAGGCAGAGCAGCTTCTTTGAAGGCAAAGCGGTTCTGAATCAAAGTGTTGGATACTCAGTCATTCTTGGGTTTGGAGCCTTCTTTGCAGTCTTCACTTCCTTCCTGGTATCTTCATATTCCCACTTCCTCATCAACATGTTTCATATGAATCATAATCTTCTTTCTAATCTCTCTCTCTCTCTCTCTCTCTCTCTCTCTCTCTCTCTCTCTAGGTGATAATGATTCTAATCTCACTACTATATTTTGCTTTGTTGGATGGGTTTGTACATATAATAACCATTTGGGAGAAGTTATATGGTTGGGATGGGAAACCCGACTGTTGAATCCTTTGTTTGATATGGAGATTATGTTCGATTAATTTGTGAGCAGTTGTTTTGTGTGAGAAACTAAGTTATCAGTTTTAGATTACTGATTTTGTTATATTTTAGGAGATTGTGTCATTTGAACATGGTGCTTAAAAGTAGCCATAACATTTGACTTTTTAAGGAATTCATTCTCCAGATTGAAAACCTGAAAGATGCTCAAAATCTGTTTAAATCTATGCAATGTCGTTGAGGAAGAAAACACAAGGAAAGTCATCATCTTATGGGTTTATTAGCTGACATGATATTTGGTTTGTTGAATAAAATTTGTATTCCATAAGAATATACTACAATAAAGCATATGGTAGCTTCGACTGGATTGCACAGGATAACAAATCAAAAAATCGCATTTCTTTACTTAAATGTCAACCAAAGGAATGGTAATGCTCATGGAATAGAAGTGGAATAGAAAGACTATTATTCCTCCCAGTCAAAAATGTTATTAGATCATTAGATCTCTTGCATTTCTAGGTTAAATCTGATTCTCAAGGAATAGAAGTGGAATAGAATGACTATTCCTCACAGGCAAACATGTTAGTAGATCATTAGATCTCTTGCATTTCAAGATTACATCCAATTCGATTTCTCAGAGGCAGCTGACATGATAATCTTACCAACAATATAATTAATTACGTTTTTTTGGTTCCAATTTAAAAAGGAAAAGAAAAAGACTTTGAGGATTTTTGGTTCCTCAATGTTGAAGAGGTGTCCAACTCCAATTGCTGAAAACATTTTTGAGTTGGAACATTCAACTTAAAACAGATGGGAATGGGTGTAGTGACCTCACAGTCTTATATATTATGATGCAGTGTTGAAGTTTTCTGTATATTCTAATTGCTGGAAACATTGTTGAGCTTGAGCATCCAACTGAAAACAATTAGGAATGTATGATTTGACTTCACGGACTTAAGGACTCAATGTCTGATAATTTTCAATAATTAACTTTCTAGATGTTGCTTCCTTCCCAGATTTGACTTCGATTCCAAGGCTTCTTCATATCTTTTCAATGTTTCATGACAGTTTGTTCTAATTTTCATTTCTGGACTTCATTCAATCTTTTGTTTGATCTTTTAACCATTCATTTTCTTGTAGATTTGATAGCTCAGTCTATCAAAGTATTGGCAAACCCAGATTCACTGAAAATATCAAAATTAACTTCAATAACAAAACATAACAACATACTGAAACTAATTTGAGTAAATAATTCTTAATGTTAGAGAAATATTGTTCGCTACTATTTTTGGTACCTTCCCTGTTTCTGTTTTTTAAGATCTTGGTCCCATACACATACTATATAATAGAATATATCATTTGATAATGATCTTGATGGCAATATCCACCATCCTAAAAAAATTGTATCTGAAAAATGTTTTTTGAGAAACTGAGAAAAACACTTTTTTGTTGTACATAAGAAGTATATATATAGACCTAGGTCAAGACATTGAAAATACGAGATTGAAATACAAGTTAGAAAAATAAGTCTAGAAAATACAAGGAATAAATACATTCTGGAAAAAATGACTCACAATAAATGAAACTGAAAAATGAGTTTAACTTGGAGTTCGTGATCCCATAAAATCAATTATTATTGAAGGAATTTATTGATTTAAGAAATACAACAATATAAATAGGGAGAAATAGAGGGAGGCTTCCACCATACGTTACTTGTTCTTGCATTGGTGAAATGAGGAGAGCTAGAGGGATAGAGTGGAGCCCTTGCTTTGGGCGATTTGGGCTAATCCGATCTGTGAATCAACTTCTAGGTATGTGTTCCTTTATTTCCTCACTCTCTAAGTTATTTTTAGTTGGATAAACATGTATGATTTGGGTGCAATTGCGAATTCAGGATGAACCCTAGAAATTAGAGAAAACGTAAGAAATCTTGATTATTTAGGTTGTTTCGTAGCTTAATATGGTTTGAGGAGTTACGAAAGCATTTCTTGGTAAATTGATGTTTAGAACTGCAGATTTGTGGTTCTTGGACAAGATTTTATCGAAAAACAATTCACAGGGTTGACTAGATGAGATGGGTAGTTGACATGGTCGATTAAAGGGCTTGATCGACTGCAACATATGGCTTAGTTGACCCAATCGAGAAGAGGGTGGTCCAGTGTGTTTTTGAGGTTTGATCTACCAAGTGGGGTCGAGTGAAATGAGGTTGTTTGATCGACTAGTTATGATCCATAGAGTGTTGGAGGTGAAATTGACCAAAGATGTTCAACTAAAGCAATGGTCGACTGAAGGCTAGGTCATTTGATTAATTAGCTTGTCGAGTGAAATGGTCCATTCTAATCGGCTAGCTCGAATCTAAGTGCCGTTTTCCAGCTTTGATTGAGCAGGGTGGTGGTTTAAGATGTGGTTGACTAAAATGTTTCTTTTTTTGTCATCCAGTGCCCCTTTCAGCGCTGTTTTTGGTTCTTTTCTTGCAATTTGACTTTGGGGCTTCAAAACCCATGTTTGGGGTTGATTTAGGGGTTTTCAGGGGAGCCAAGTAGGATGGAATTCTGCCTCTACACTGATCAGGCTACGCAATGGCCTGCCGGCATGACGAAACGGCCCGCCAGCTGGCACGCAACGGCCCATTGCCTTGTCAGCGTGACGCAACGGCCCATTACCTTGTCAGCGTGACGCAACGGCCCATGATGAACCACAAACCCTGCCCGTCTCGGCGGACACCGGTTTCCTCTGGGACCCCAAGTCAGGTGGGACTACCTGTTGAGTTTAAGCATATCAATAAGCAGAGGAAAAGAAACTTACAAGGATTTCCCTAGTAATGGCGAGTGTACCGGGAACAGCCCAGCTTGAAAATCGTTCGGCCCTGCCGCACGAATTGTAGTCTGTAGAAGCGTCCTCAGTGGCAGATTGGGCTCAAGTCCTCTGGAAGGGGGCGCCAGAGAGGGTGAGAGCCCCGTCATGCTTGGACCCTGCTGCATCATGAGGTGCTGTCGGCGAGTCAGGTTGTTTGAGAATTCAGCCCCAATCGGGTGGTAAATTCCGTCCAAGGCTAATATGGGCGAGAGAGACCGATAGTAAACAAGTACCGCGAGAGAAAGATGAAAAGAACTTTGAAAAGAGAGTTAAAGAGTGCCTGAATATGTCAAGAGGGAAGCGGATGGGGGCCAACGATGCACCTCGGTCGGATGTGGAACGGCCACAGCCGGTCCGCCTATCAAGTCAAGGTGGGGACCGATGCGGATTGAGGCAGCAACCCAAGCTTGGGCTCTTGTTACGCCGGCGGAGATGTCCCTGCCTTGATCGTGGAAAGCAGCGCACGCCATAAGGCGTGCTTTGGCATCTGTGCGCTCCGGGCAACTACCTGCAGGCTCCCCATTCGACCCGTCTTGAAACAAAGACCAAGGAGTCTGACATGTGTGCGAGTCAACGGGCGATTAAACTCGTAAGGCGAAAGGAAGCTGATAGGCGGGATCCCTTAGGGGGTGTACCCCTGACTGACCTTGATCTTTTAAGAAGGGTTCGAGTGTGAACATGTCTATTGGGACCCGAAAGATGGTGAACTATGCCTGAGCGGGGAGAAGCCAGAGGAAACTCTGGTGGAGGCCCGCAGCGATATTAACATGCAAATCGTTCGTCTGACTTGGGTATAGGGGAAAAAGACTAATCGAACCGTCTAGTAGCTGATTCCCTCTGAAGTTTTCCTCAGGATAGCTGGAGCTCGCACGCGAGTTCTATCAGGTAAACCCAATGATTAGAGGCAGCGAGGGCGCAATGCCTCGACCTATTCTCAAACTTTAAATGGGTAGGATGACATGACTGCTTCATTGAGTCGTGGCGAGGAATCGAGAGCTCCAAGTGGGCCATTTTTGGTAAGCAGAACTAGCGATGCGGGATGAACCGGAACCCGGGTTACGGTGCCCAACTCCATTCTGTTGAGAAGTATAAGAACAAGAGGTTTGATGAATTATACCATGAGAGACAAGAAACGGTTGAAACCCCGAGGAGGAGCTTAAATATTCTTTTGCATTATCAGATCGCAAATACTTCACAGAAACCTGAAACCGTGTTTGCACTTCAAAATAAAATTTCTGAAAACAAGAAAAGACTTCAGTTCGATCATTTAGTAAGTATAACCAAGTCATACGAGAATAATCGTCAACAAAGGTAACAAAATATGTAAAACCAGAGAAAGCTGATACAGGACATGGACCCCATATGTCTGAATGAACCAAGGCAAAGGGCGTGTCTACTCGATTGATGTGACGGGAAGGAAAGGACACACGATGATGTTTACCTAACTCACATGTTTCACAAGGAAGAGTCTTAACAGACACAGTAGATGGTATGATTGATTGGAGAGTGCGAAGGGAAGGATGACCTAAACAACAATGTAAGCGATAAACATCGGAAGAATCTTGGGCAAACGTAGCAGCGGTTGCAGAGGACAGAGCTTTATTAAAATAATAGAGGCCATTAGCTTCAGTGCCCCCACCAATCATCCGTCCAGTCTTCAGATCCTGAAAAACACAACCAGAGGATGAAAAGGTTATAAAACAATTGAGTGATTTAGTTAAGGAACTAACAGCTATCAAGTTATACGGTGAGTGTAGTAAGTGTAAAACGGACGAGAGCGAAAGCGAGGGACTTAATTGAGTGGTTCCAGGTTCGTGACGATGTTTGTGAACCATCAGCAAAGGTAACAGGAAGTGATGAAGTGGGTGGTGAAGTTTGAAAACAGGACAAGAGGGTAGAGTTACCAGTCATATGATGAGTGGCATCGGAATCTATCACCCAGGCATCAGGTGTGGAAGAAAGTAAACAAGAAGAACTACCTGTAGGTTGAGATGCCAAAGCAGCAGTGGTTGCAGAAGCCTTAGTCATTTGGGCAGCACCTACCAAAGAATCATAAGTAGCATGTGACAGTGTTACTGGTCCAAATGTAGACGACTTGGACTCTGTACTAACCTCCATAGCAGGTCTCGACTCATTAACCCCAGCATATGCCATATGTGCAGGGCGTAATTCAGGATGAAGAGTATAACAATAGGATTCTGTATGTCCAACCTTTTTACAATGTGTACAGAATCGTTGTGTCCGTCCACCAGGTGGAACATAAGCACCACGAGCGACGACTCCCAAATTACGATCGCCATGACCGCCGCGACCACGTATACCACGCCCCCGACCACGGTGGCCCCTAGGGACATGTGTCACCATGGCAGATGACTCAGAAGAAACAGAAGGAGTAAGTGAAGCCTTCGCTTCCGCAGTGTAGCGAAGAATCCGCGAGAAAACCTCATCAATAGATGGAAGGGACTGCTCACAAATGACTTGACGCCTAAGGTCGGAATGAGAGGGTCCCAACCCTTTAAGGAACAACATAACAAACATGTCCTCCTGTCGCTTTGTTAGTACATCGACCTCCATAGTGGGTGGTAAAAAAGTATCAAGTCGCTGTCGAAGCGATGTAAATGTGGAATAAAACTCTAGTAGAGTTTGATCGCCAAGCTGAAGATCAAATAATTCCCCCCACGTATCACAGACACGCTGCAAATTATCCTTGCCAACGTATATTAAGGCACATTTATCCCAAATACCTTTGGCAGATTTACACGGCATAAACTGAGGTACCAATCGTGGTTCCGTGCTATTCCACAGTTGAGTTCGAAGGATGGCATCGCCTTTGGTCCATTTAGCTTTGGCCTCCATAGTGGAACCAATCGGGGGGCTATCAGCATACAGATATGGTGCTTGATCAGTAGCCAAAGCATAAACTTCAACTGCTGTAGACCAAGACACATAATTGGATCCATCTAACTTCACTGAAGCCAATTGAAGAGGCGATGGATGGGTTGTATTCATGGCTTCAAACAGAAGCAATAGCAAAATATACCGAAACAGCAGCAAACCATTAAAGCCCATAATATTTAACACAAAACAAATCACCAGCGTGACCTGTGTAGCAAGTCACCGAGATTGCGACAGACCCACGGGAGACCATCTTGCGTCACCGAGATCGTGCGCCAGGGGCTATCTCATCGAACGCGAGCTCTGGACGCTGTCATCACGCGTCGTCGGACACTGTCGTCGCGCGTCGTTGGACGCCTTCGTTGCGCGTCATCGGACGCCTTCGCCGTGCGTTGTCCGGCGCCTGTGTCGCGAGTCGTCGGGCGCCTTCGTCACGCGTCGTAGCCTACCACCAGCAGTAGCCGACGTCCAAACGACCGCGAAGACGTCAACCCTTCATCGAATGACGCGTCACCACCAGAGAGGTCGAGCGTCACCTAGCGCCATTGTCAGACGCAAAGGCTGTGGCCGACCGTCGTCGCCAGATGCAGAGGAGTTGTATGGCTGCGTCTTCGTTACTGTCAGCAGCCAGGATCGTTGGCAGGGAAGGATGCATCTAGCGTAGCTATCAAGGCTCTGATACCATGTTGAAGAAATGGTAATATGTTTCATATTTTGAATACATAATATACAACCTATATATATAGGATACAAAGGCCTATTATGGTAATATCAGTATGGTATATCCATGAATGCGTACAAATGCTTATTATGGTAATCCCAATATGGAATGTGTACGTTGTAATAAGAGCTGTTCGGAATTGTATGTCATGACTTTTAGATTTTAGAACATCTCTTTTGAGACTGTATTCGAATCTAGAATCGACACTCCTATGTTTCGGAACCTCTTTTAAGATTGTCTTCAAATCGATAATTGAGACTTGAGTCATTTGATACCTCTTTCGAGATTTTCCCACTTGTTTTAGTACTGATTCTTGAGATACCTGGTATTTTTGAGTTAATAAACATAACAATCTGTCAGTGGTTTTGTTCTCCAAATGTCTTGACGAACCTACTCCATTTTCACTTATTTATCAAGAACTCTGGCTATTCAAATTATTGTGGATTTTATGAACTTAATAATTGACCCAGGTATGGCTCGAGAAGCGGTATGTCGGGTCCAGACATACATCAGAGTGGTTCAATACTGCAGGAAGAAATGTTAAAACAGGTCTTATTGCCAGCGTTATTGTATCCCAGGTAACCCACCCAGATTATTGCCTTGTGTTAATTTCATTGCACCTCAGATTCGGCCAACTTACATTTCCCCATGCTGTGTTCGTAAGTGGACTTGGGCTGCTACAATCTTACAAAGCTCCAACGTTTCTTGGGAGTATGGAGTTAGTGGTCCTTTCTGGTATGCAAGTGGTGCCACTGTCCAGGCATGTAGTTAAAAGCTAATATTTATTCTGATGCTAGTTAGAATCCTCAAGTGATGTTATATTTTTTCAAAAAGTGTGACTACTGTTGATTGTGCTAATGAATAGGTGCTCTTGTTTGGCATAGTGGCTATTGAGATCAAAAGGAAGGCTCCTCATGCTCACACTGTGTGTGAAATTGTGAAGGCGCGGTAGGCTGCATGACACTCACCAATGCAATTAAATATGTAGCATTATAAACTCTTGTTAACAATAGTGGTGCTTATCACTTCTCTCAGGTGGGGGATGGCTGCTCATGTAGTCTTCCTTGCTTTCTGCTTGTTGACAAATGTTATTGTAACAGCCATGCTTCTTCTTGGGGGATCTGCTGTTGTAAATGCCCTAACTGGAGTGAATATATATGCTGCAAGCTTTCTGATACCACTAGGGGTCATTGTCTACACACTAGCAGGAGGGCTAAAGGCCACCTTCTTGGCAAGTTATGTCCATTCAGTGATAGGTGAATTATTTAGTATCTTTGGACTATGCTCTTCTATTGATGAAAACTTCTATTTTGGTGCATCCAGTATCCGAGGTTCATTATTCCATATGCTTTGTTCTCAGTGCATGTGGTGATGGTCATCTTTGTTTACTTTGTTTATGCGGCAAGCAATGAACTCGGAAGCCCAAGCATTGTATACAAACATCTGTTGGAAGTTGCAAGCAAATCACGACTATGTCATAGTCCATTTTCCCATTATGGGCAATCTTGCGGCCCTGTTAGTGGAAATCTCAAGGGCTCTTACTTGACAATGTTCAGTTCTGGTGGGCTTGTGTTTGGGATTATCAATATTGTTGGCAACTTTGGCACTGTTTTTGTTGACAATGTAAGTTTTGTAGTTGTTTATTTATAATCCAATGGTCATGTATTAGCAAATTCTTGTTAGCAATTTCAGACATGTTTTAGTCTGTCCACGTTTCAACAATCGTTACTTTAGGGATACTGGGTTAGTGCCATAGCAGCACGGCCCTCATCGACCCATAAGGGATACTTGCTGGGAGGACTGGTCTGGTTTGCAGTTCCTTTCTCCTTGGCAACATCACTGGGCCTAGGAGCACTTGCACTCGATCTACCAATCACAAAAAGTGAAGCTAGCTGCGGACTTGTTCCTGCAGCAACAGCTATAGCATTGATGGGAAAGGGAGGTTCTGTTCTTCTTCTTACCATGCTTTTCATGTGAGTTACAGTCTTTTTTAGCTTAATTTTTATGATCGAAAACACTGACAAAGAGAAACTAAATAGCAGATAGCACCACATGATGTGTGCGTGTAAATATATACAATAAATAGAAACAAATATTTTTATACCATAGACCTGAATTCATACTCCTACTTTCTAGAAATGTTGAATGCATGCAGTGTTTGTAAGATTACATGAATCTTCTTAAGTTTTCTGAATTAGTTTGTGCTCCTTTTGATTGAATGATTGGACATTCATAGGTTTCTAGTTTGTACAACATTCATATTTTATGTACGAAGGCCCACTGATAGTTTATAAGATGTTTAATCTCTTCAAATTTATATAAATAATGAAAGAATTGTTGTTTCCAATTGCACTTGGATGGTTGAATATTTTTAAAGCATCAAAAAAATGTGGATGATGTTTAGGGCGGTGACATCTGCTGGTTCATCTGAGCTAATAGCAGTCTCCTCATTATGCACATATGATATATACCGGACATACATAAATCCATATGCAAGTGGGAAGAAGATCCTCCAAGTTTCAAGGATATTTGTTCTTGCCTTCGGATGTTTCATGGGACTGCTAGCAGTAATTCTAAACAAGGCGGGAGTTTCTCTAGGTTGGATGTATCTTGCAATGGGAGTCCTTGTTGGCTCAGCTGTTATGCCCATTGCTTTCATGCTTTTGTGGAGAAAAGCAAATGCAACTGGGGCCATTCTTGGAACAATTTCTGGATGCTTTCTTGGAATCATCACTTGGTTAGTTGTTGCAGCTGTGAAATATGGCCAGCTCAACCTTGACACAACCGGTGGAAATGCTCCTATGCTGGCTGGAAACCTTGTCTCTATTTTAACTGGTGGAACTGTTCATGCCGCATGTAGCTTTTTGAGGCCCCAAAACTATGACTGGGATACTACCAAGCAGATAACTGTTGTTGACAAAGAAAAGACAGAGCTTCCTGCAGAGGAGCTCCAGGAAGAAAAACTTATGAGAGCTAAATCTTGGATAATTAAACGGGGAATCGGATTTACTGTTGTCATTGCTGTGCTGTGGCCTCTGCTCAGTCTTCCAGCAGGTGAACTTGTTGGCTTTTAAAAAATTCCCTCAATGAAGCAAGTCGACTTTGATTTAAAGCTAACATGAAACCTATTAAACTTGAACCATCCAACTCAGAACCATGTAGAAATGCATGAACTGGTCTTAAAAGCTTATGCGTTGACTTGTAAGACTGATTTCCCACTGCAAGATTAGTGTCATAGCAATAGAAGACAAATCTACAGAATTTTCATTCTTACCAATATGTTGACAGTGGAAATATCAGTCTTATATAAAAACTTTGGGAGGACTGACACTAAACAAAGCAGTCAGATTTCTTCTATGGTAAGACATAAAACTGTACCCTTCTGCTTTGATCACTTGAATCAACACAAGTAAAATTGCCCGATGCTGCTTATGATTCATGTGCTAGTTTCTGTAGGTGGTCAATGAATGATCCATTTTGAGTTTTATGCTTTTGGAAATACAGGAGAATTCAGCAGGGGGTACTTTACATTCTGGGCAGTTATTGCCATAGCATGGGGCACCATTGGGTCTGCGGTAATCATAGCTTTACCGGTGATTGAGAGCTGGGAAACTATCCAGACTGTCTTCCGGGGAATGTTTACTAACGACAGACTCATGGAAAAGGTTGAGGACATTAATTTGAAGCTTCATGCTATCATGTTGGCAATACCTGAAGCCGAGAAAAACTATTTGCTGGAGAAAGAGAGAGCCAAGAAAAGAGAAGCATCAGAGATTCAGGTTGCTGCTCCTTTGGTTAGAGAAAGCTCCATTAATGTATAGAAAAACGCATGGGAGGTTGGTTTGTATGATTGCTTGTTGTTTAACCCTTACTGTACACATTCGAATGACAAGTAAATAAGTGTTGTGCATAAAAAATTTCCAGCTCTTATCACTGTTTCTTAATTTTTTTCTCAATATACCACCCTTTGAAAATTTGTTCGGGATGTACCACGGCTTGTAAAACTCATTTTTAAACAATGAATATGAATTCCCCAAATTCATGTTCAATTCCATTCCTGTCTCTCTCTGCACCTAGTCAGACAATGAAAATAGGAAAGGAAAGAAAAGAAGAGAAACACGAAATCATCAGCTTGGGGAACATTTGTTCGTTGAAATTTTTTTGATTCTAGCTTTTTGTTTTTTAAGTTTTATAAGACAGTTAGATCTTTTTTATTTGTTATATGAAAGAAAGTATTGGAGTAACCATAAATAACATATATAGATAATCAATATAGCTCAAATCTTGATGTTAAGATGTATGTGTTGTAAGACTATAATAGATTCAATTAGAAATGAGATTTTTTGTTATCATGTTTTGGATTTCGAAAAATCGAATAGTGACTTTTTTTGCTAACATCCAACGAAACAAGGAATAGGATAAAATGGCAAACACAAGGGAATGACAACACGGTATAAGTATTGTCCTCACCTGCTCAACTTAACATATAATACACATACACTTTTAAATCTAGAAACCAAAATACAACATTTTATTAAACTCAAAACCTCATACAAAATCATCCTTTTGTGGGGTTACATCAAGTTCAAATTCCAACATCATTACATGGATGATTAGAAAGGAAATATAAGAAAATAAATAGGTTTTTTTAGTCTAAGTCCACACCTCAGCTATCTCAGCTGACTCCAGCAAGGACCTAAAAATATACAATCACATAACAGGAGGGGTGAGCAATCACAACAGTATGGATAATGTCTCCCTAACCTGTCTCATGCTCCTAGCATCTACATGATAGTATTGATAAGTATAGTATCATGTCAATAATATATAAATAATTTATAATTAGCAGTTCAACCTCTCAAAGGGTACTTATAACCCAAATAGAACATGAGCAAACCACACGGCCTCCTCAACCTCAACCTCAGGCACACAGGAAGCTCAACCTTAACCACATAGGCACCTTAACCTCAACCACATCCTCAACCTTAGCTACACAGGCACCTCAATCATATATACAACAACCACAATATTTTAGTATGACATTCATAATCACAAGGGAAGCATTCCTTAAAGCATAAGGTAAACACGCAAAGTCAACTTAGCATATCATAATCACACCATATCATCATTTATTCACGGCACACACAAAACATTAATAAGCCTCACCTAGAATCTTTATAGCTACAAGCCTTCACACAAACCCTAGAGTCTCTAACACAAAAACAACATGATGGAAGTGTGCGAGATGAAATGAACTCCAACAAGATCGTATGACCCTCATGAATGGACTTTAACCCTACATACACGCAAAGCATGCCTTCCTAGGCCAACATTCATATATGAGATTACATATATATGAATTTATATATATATATATACACACACACACACATTCAATCTCAAAACGTAACCCTAGAATATGTTCAACTGTACAAACAATATGTTTAAGATAAGGGTACAAAATCCTTACCTCGATTTTGGTTGGATATATCGTTTTTGTAGGTCCCAAAGTGAGTCTAGAGGGGAGGTGAATCGACTCTTTTCGCGGAAGCTAAGACTGTAAGCTGGTAAATGAATACTCAAGAGATGACTAAGATATCAATATTGAAGAAGAAGACAATATGGTGTAGGGGTGATTATTGACTATCTAACAAATCTGAGATGAGAGTTAGTGTTATAGATGGGATAGACCCCAGATATTTAATAAATATTCCTACGGATATCAATATAAAGAGATTGACTCGGTTTGGAATGTTCTAAGATAGATTTTGATTGTGGATGAACAACACATAAAGTAGACTGGATGATAGATGTTGGATCTGTTTGAACAAGAAAGTATGATTAATCATTCAAGGGTTTTCTTATTCTTTGATCAACACAGCGCACGGTACTTCGATGAATTCTCTCTCTGTCTTTCTCTCTCTTGTGTTGGAACTCACTTAGATTCTAGAAGAGTTTTTTCTTTAATGCTTTTCTGAATACTATATCTTGTGTTCTGTGTTCCTTGCTTTTTGTGAGAGTTTGACTCATATCATCGTTAAGCGTGTGTGAGATAAATTTTAAGGCTATAGTGCATGTGCACCTTGTCGTCCATCCCGACATTCTGATTTCCTGCCACTTAAAATGCGGAAGTACAAGGGATGGGCTGATTTGCTCTGATTCGGCAGATCAGTTGCCTATGCTGCGTATTTGCATGCCCATACTGGTACAGTCGATCTTGTCCATTCATTCGTTGATGGTGGTTGGTAGTCATTAATGCGATAATAAATGCGCTCAACTGCTTTGGATGGCACATGCTTATTGTACAAACCCTAGCTGAAGATATCACTAAGTAAGATGCTTAGGGTTACGAGTTTGCCTCGAAGGTGTATGCCTCGAAGGTCTGGTGACTCGGAGATTTACCTCGAAGATTTGGGTTGAGCCTCTCTTTAGTGTACAATGATATTCAGGCTATGACAGCGTTACCTCCTGCGAGTCTTCGACTCTAGTTTTCTTCGAGTCTTCGAGCATAGTAGTTCTCAAGCTAAGATTCACTCTATAAGATGGTCTTCCACTCTACGAGTCTGCAACTCTTCGTTGAGGTGCTTCGAGTGGTTTCTCAACGAGCGTACTGAGTTACTACTAGTTGCGAGTCTTTGACTCTATATCTTTGAGTCTTCATGGACGGCAGATTACAGGTCGGCTTAATTCTGATGGTTCACTCTGTGTCAAGTGAGTCTTTGACTCTTTGAGTCTTCGACCCTCACTGCGACTCTTTGAGTGACTCTTATATTACACATACCTAGCCTGTCCCTATTGTGTTAGCTGCGAGTCTTCGACTTTGTTCCTTCGAGTCACTTCATTCGTATTGGAGGGCTAAGAAGTTTTGCGACCTTTCTGTTTCTTTGATCTATGAACTTATGTTGGATCTTTGACCCTTCGAGTCTACAACTTTGCGAGTCTCTGATTCTCACTATCTAATGCTTAGCTTGTCCTCGTTGAATGATTGCAAACTGAGTCTCCGTTTCTCCGAGTCTTCGACTCTACGGCTCCAACTCTTCAGCTACGACTCTGCCTTTTAGGTCTACGGGTCATGGTCTTATATATGAACTGACAATTCCTTTTGATTAACTACTATTTCTTTTGCCATTCTATATATTTGTGAGACCTAGGTTCTTCAACCTTCGTGTCCGCGAGTCTCCACATGTGATGTAGTTGACAGATTCTGCTTGTGTCTTCAACTCTTCGACCCTTCAAGTCTACGAGTTTACTTGTCAATTTATGTTCTGTCAATTGTTATTATGGCATCTTTGGGGACTCTTTCATTTTGCACTCTTCGGGTCTTCGAGTCAACTTATGTTCTGTCACTTTTTAAGTTATGACTCTTCGACTCTTTGAGTCTACAAGTCTCTTATCATTTAGACTAGTGATAGTTTTACTCTTCTACGAACTTTGACTCTACAACCCTGATACCTTCAGATCTTTGAGTCTCCAGACTTAGAAATATTATCGGCAGCTTCACCAAATCCTATGATACCCAACAATCCCCTCCTATTTGATATAAGCTGTCAATGGTTGTAAAACATGAAGTCTGGGACTCTAGGTGTGTCCAATATGGTTTGGGCAGTTTCAATAACCATAAAGTTCTTTGTATTTGAAAAAGTAGGGGAGAAAAAAAATAGTATTGGATCAAGCCTAGAATTTGGATGATGAGGATAAAACCCTATGTAATTTGATTTGAGACATTGCATGTTTATTCTTAAGTTGTTGCAGAAGATATGATCTTAATCCGAACCTTTACTCATGAGAGAAAAGCTAATGATAGGATACATAATCCTGATTCGGATCATCGTGAGTGTCATCAAACACTTGGTAAATTACCAAGTCTTCATACGGAATAAGGATCACTCGTGCGGACTAAATGCTTAAAGCTACGGACTAAGGATTCCGCATCTTTCACTTTAAAATGAACTAAGTTAGATAGATGCGGAATAAGAATCCTAGTCTACATCTAGCACAGAGTAAGAGAAAGTTATCGCGGAATAAAAAGCTAAGTCTTCTACTCAAGCGGACTAAGGACAAGAAGAGACAGAATAAGGAATCCGAGTCTTTCATACATGCAGAGTAAGGAACGACTTGTGCGGAATAAGGACCCAAGCCCTTTATTCGCACGGAGTAAGGAAAAGAGATGCGGAGTAAGGAATCCGAACCTTTTACTCAAGTGGAGTAAGGATGCGCTGATACGGAGTAAGCCATCCGAACCTTTTAACTCATGCGGAGTAAGGAAGCATTGATACGGAGTAAGCTCTCCGAACTTCTCATTCATATGGAGTAAGGAAGCGCTGACACGGAATAAGGATTCCAGTATCAAACTGACACGGAGTAAGCAACTACTGACATGGAGTAAGGATCCGAGCTTCATTAACATGGAGTAAGGAACTTTACGACGGATTAAGAAGACGCTACTTCAACTTATTAGCTTCACATTCAAAGTCGTCAGCTCGCTGTGTCCCGATGTAAGACAAACTCGTTGAAAACCTAAATCATCTTACACGTGGATCACACAGATATATTGACATAACTTTAATTGCACTTGAAATCATGCAAAGTACTTCAAAGTTTAAAGACCCAAGATCTTGAGCTCCACATCCGCAGCAATTGAGGCAGAGAGATTTTTGAGGAACAGTTAATGCTGCATGTTGCTCGGAACAACAAGTTTCAAGGATGTTTCTAATGGATAGCTATATATATTAATACTTGTTTATTTTCATATATGCGCGTACATGTACAAGAGCTTTAGAGATTATATTGGGTAGTGTGTGAGTAATTGTAAACAGAGTGTAAGAGAGTTTTTCAATAGATCGAAAAGCTTCACAAGCTTTAATCTGCTACTGTTTTATTGTATTTATCTTTTGATAATAAGAACAAAATACTTCCACTATCTGGTTATCTTCCGCACTGATTTTATCATTTAACCAGATAAGTGTTGTGCCAGAGATGAGCAAAGAGTTTTCGATTAGAGCCTATTCACCCCCCTCTAGGCTCCTAGGGACCAACAAATAGGGCTATAAACGTTACCCTCCCCCGTAGTCATACATCTGTCCTACCTTTTGATATTACTCCCCCTTCATGGGGTGAGGAACAAACACCAGAACCACATAGGAGCAAGAGCAACAAAACATAGAGAGTAGGCAGGGATACAAAGAATGATAAAAGTAGCATAAGTATGTACACACAACTGAAACAAGAAGTGTAAATAGGAGTACATTATAGGCAGTGAAGTACAATTAACCACTATGTAAAAACAAAATTATACTCAACACTTTGAGTATATAGAAAAAGGGTTGTCTGCTGACGCAGGAACTATGTCGGTGTCAGTTTTAGAGAGGAGGCAGTGTGGCACATATAATCAAATTCAGCTTTCAGTGCAGGTGAACCTATAGTGGTCAAGATGCAAAGGTCTTGGCAGATGAAGAAGCCATAGCTATGAGCATCTATCTGAGCAGGAACATCTTTTATGTGAGTGATATCCATCGGCTTCAGTAGAGGACGCCCACCACATAAGGTGCTGGAGTGTTGAAACACGCAGGTGAGGGCGGTATTGAAGGTCTGAAGCTGTTCCCGTCTGATCTTGATCGGAGTGGAGGGCAGGGAATCAAGGATATAGATGTGCTGCTCTGAAAGGTCAAGTTGAAGGAGAAACCAGTGAGGAGATGTGGTTAGGAAAGGGATAAGCACATACTTGACCTCGCTCGATGTGAGAAATGCAAAGGATAGTTGACGACCTTGGATAAGCTTAAGTAAAGTATCATCCTCAATTAGTTGCCCTTGCATGATGGGAAGACAGAGCTCCGTTTGAAAGTCTTGATGGGCGGTGAGTGGAAAGCGAGTCAGAAAGGATTTCTGTGCAAAGATGAATTGTGTTATCTCCACATTATCCAGCTCTTGACCATCCTTGAGCAGGCGATAGAGGTCGGGACCGTCGAAGGACACTTCATACCCACACGTTCGTGCAGTACTGTCACTAGCCACATATTTGTTGAAGCCATCAAGATCTTCTGGGCTGGCGCCAATAGTGACTCGTGGTTGAGGTTGAGAAGGGGCTGCAGGTTTGGTCGGTGAAGGTGGTATGGAGGATTCTTGCTGTGGAGAGGGCTGAGTGGATGGTTGAGCTGATGAGGAGGCTCTAGGGGCAGCAGGGCGCTTCTTCATGTGGGCAGCAATAGGAACATCATCGCCAGAGTCCGAGGGGCGGGCTCTATATTCATGCTTCCTGCTCCGAGCATAAGTGGCCTCACGGGGTTGAGCTGGAGGGCTCGGTTCTCTGGGTGCAGGTCTAGGTGCAGCAGCTGGATCTTCAACAAGTACAGGTTTTGGCTTGATAGAAAATTTAGGTGTTGGTCATACTTCCAACTTGATCTCTCCTGCAACCAGCCGATGGCATTTAGAGAGCATGGCCCACAAGACCAAGGTGAGCTTTTCAAATTGATCTTTGTAGACCGATTTGATTTCCTCAAAGTGCTCTTCCAGTCTCTGGAACCCCGTGGAGCAGGTACCAGTGAGGGATTCCATCTCCCCCTTAATCTTTTCCGAATCTTGGTCCACCAGCTCCATCTCTGCCTGCATCCCTTACATGCCTTCCTCGAGGGTGGTGAGCCGCTCTTGAACAACATGCATCAGGGTGGATACATCCAAGCGTCCCGATGCAAGTAGTTGGCCAACACCTTATCTGCTAGAAGTTCTTGTTCTTCAGTAGAAAGGGAGCAATAGTGAGCCTTAGTAGCAAAAGGGATGGCCACTGGAATATGGGCTGCTGAGTCCTCACTTACCTGAGTAGCTACCTCCTGATGTTCTGGAATAGGTTAGGCAGTTACTTCAGGCACAGCCACATGTTCAGAAACATGCAGTACCTCTTCTTCATCATCTTCACTTGCGTCTCCAGCAGCAAATGCTTCCTCTTCAATGGGGGTAGCCATCCCAGCATCGTGGTGAGGTGATGGTGTTGGTGCTTCTGCCACAATGGGGGATGGAGTTACCATAGGCACAACTTCAACATGGTCTCTCCTTACAAGACCATGTTAGATGGTCTGCATCCACCATCTGCTTTTCAAAGGCTATCCATGCCTTCTTAAGTGCTTCGGGGGTCATGTGAGCCTTGGCATACTCAACATAGAAATCTTTGAGCTCAAACTCCCCGTGAGAGCTTAAAAGAACTGGTTCTTTGTCCCCAACTTTTGGGGCTACCTGTTCTGGGGTCTGCCCTCCAGCTGCAGGCTCTCCATCATCTGCAGTATTATTGGGCAACTCAATTGGTTGAGCCTCCTCTAGTGCAGGATCAGCTGGGAGATAGGTTTCAGCAATTTTCTTTGCAACTGCTTCAATGTGCACCGTTGTAGCAGACGCAGAGGGGACTCAAGAAGTCTAGGGGACAGGTGTCGGTCTTCGTGAAATACGGGTTGGGGCCCTGATGGAACTAGCAGTGTCCGAAAATGTGACCATGCGAGATTCTCCAAAATGACTATTTAGGCGAATACGGAGCTTCTTGAACAATCCCCCAGAGTTCATCATTTTGGAATTTTGGGTGGGGGTAAAAAGGTAATTAAAAGATTAAAAAAAAGATCAAAGTCAAATTCGGATCATCATGGTCAAATCCGGAACATCAAAGTCAAATCCGAGCCTTCATTTGTAATGACCCGTGTTTGTGGTATGTACGAAGTTAACCACCGATGCCTTGTGAGTGGAAATTGTTAGGTTTTAGGGAGTTTCCTTCCCACACACTTTAGCTAAAACACCTTGGATGTTGGTGCACAAGTTTGAGGCAAGAGATGAGCCTAAGAGGGGACTTTTGGGAGGTGCACGTGACAAGTGATAACGTGCATTTATGCCTAGGAAGATGTTATTTGCATATACAGGCGCTTTTAGGCTGTTTTGTCAGGTTTTGGAGATTTATTTTGACCAAGTAGATGGCCTCAAATCAATTGGCGTGTAGAACAAAAGTTTCTTAGAATGATGTCCTCTACCTTCCACAGAAGTTTCAGAGCCAAAGGCCTTGAAAGCCAATTGGACCAATTGGCGTGCAAACATTTTTCTGCATATCAGCCTTCTACATGATGCAAGGAAGCTTGGGGTAGAATTTCACAGCTTTTGGAGCTGCAAGTCAATTGGGGATATGGCATGCAATATGGCGTGCAGCCATATTTTTGTACAGTCACCTTGGTTTTGTTATTCTAATCATCTTTTCCCAAAGGACCATGTTGGAATTATGGATATTTTGGCGTCTATGGATGCGGGAAGGTTATGGCTTGTTCCATCAAAACTACGTCGTTTTGATGCTAGGTTTCACTTAATCAAAACTACATCGTTTTGATGTTGTGTTGTCTATATAAGGAGGAGAAGCCCTCTGTTTTAGGTTTTAGGGTTTGTTGTTCCACCAGCCATCGCAGAGAGAGAGAGAGAGAGAGAGAGAGAGGGAAGGAGAGCTTCTGGTGGCTGCCAGAGCGTCTTGCGTGGGTGGTCAAAGTCTTGCGTGGATGTGGGAGCAGGAGGACATACAAGGTAGGGGTTCTGTCTTCCTTGTACCTATCCCAGGGTTTTGGCCTTGTGGTAGTCGATTTCGTAATCTGGATATATATATATTATATGTAAATCCATATAAGTGTGATCTCCTATATGGATGTTGGCCTTCAGTGGCATGTATGGTGATGAGATTAGGCCTGTGTGGCACTGCACACTAGGTGTTTGATGTTATGCCTGTGAGGCCATGCATGTTATGCGATTGATGTTATGCCAGTGTGGTTATGCCTGAAAAGTGTTTGATGTAATGTCTGTGAGGATATGCATGCTAGGTGTTTGATGTTATACTAGGGTGGACATGCATGTTAAATGTTTGTTGTTATGCCTGAATAACTGAGATATATGTTAAATGTTTGTTGTTATGTCTGTGGAGCCTAAGAAGCCTGAGAGGCTAAGGCAATGCTTGTGTACCCGTGGAGCCTGAGAGGCTGAGTTAATGTCAGTGAGACTGACTGTGGAGCCTAAGAGGCTGAATTAATGTCAGTGAGACTGACTGTGGAGCCTGAGAGGCTGAGTTACTGTCAGTGGGACTGACTGAGGAGTTTTTGTGGCAATGGTTGTGCTTGTTTTATGGCCTGCTGTGTATAGTATTGATTATGACCTGTAGAATATAATTGCCACGACACTGCACTTGAGCACTTCTTCATATAGATGGTAGGAGCATGGGATGGGTTGGGGAGACATGATCCCTACTGAGCTGTGGTTGCTCACCCCTCCTACTGTGGTGTGTTACTTGCAGGAACTTACAGACGTTAGGTGGGGACACCAAGGTGGAGGAGCTCTGTTTTGTGGTTTTGCTTTATGTTATTTGTGTTATGTAATTTCCTTAAGGCCTTGTAACCCCAGCGAGGAGACATTGTATTGGAGTTTGAAACATAATAAAGGCATGTGGTTTGAATTTAATAATTATGTGATTTTAGTCTCTGAAAATAAAATGTGAAGTGTATGTTGTATTCTATCCCTTTATCCAAACCCGGGTAAAGGGAGGGTCACGTTCCGGTCTCCTCGGGTTGGAAATCTGGGGCGTGACATCATTGATCCGGACCAAGCCTCCACTGATACGAAATAAGGATCTGAGCCAACATTGATCCGGACTAAGGACTCCACTGACACGGAATAAGGATCTGAGCCAACATTGATTCGGACTAAGCTTCCACTGATACAGAATAAGGATCCGAGCCAACATTGATCCGGACTAAGGACTCTACCGATACGGAATACGGATCCAAGCCAACATTGATCTGGACTAAAGACTCCATTGATACGGAATAAGGATCCGAGCCAACATTGATCCAGATTAAGCTTCCACTGATACGGAATAAGGATCCGAGCCTTCCCTTTGATCCAGATCTGAGCCTCCACCTACCTTTGACCTTCGCTGTTTGGCAATATTCACGGTTACGCTCACTGTAGCTTCATGGGATTAGCTACGTGGATGCTTTTCAAGCTTGTCTGTCATATGTGCTCATATAGAAACAAAAGGGCCATTCACAGGTCGCTAACCCACCGGACAGAAAGCTGGAATCTGGCAATAAAAAAGGGGCTGTCATGATTAATGCACTAATTAATGCTTCAATTAAGAGGATGTGTCAAAGGCATTTAAAAAGCTCTCTCCCTTCACGCCTAGACACAGAGATGCCCAGAGACTTATATGCCCAAGCTTTCTCCCTTTGCATAGTCTTCACGTCCAAAAAATACACGCCCTAGCTTTTCTCCTTTGCACAGATTTACACCCAGAGAGGAACACCTATATTTTCGCCCAAACTCTCTCCCTTACCCAAAACCAAAAAAAAATTTAAAAAAAACCTTCCCATACTCTCTCTTTCCCATAGCTTCGTTTCCCCCCAAAAAACTCCTTCCCACTGTAGTCTCCACAGTAAATCCTAGCTGATTTTTGCACTTGGCGCTACTGGAATTTGGTGATTTAGGTGAGCAAGCAACTTTTGGTGCGGACAAAATATTTCAAACAGAAGTCCCGTGTTGAAGCCCCATTCAAGCCAAAGTCAGTTAAATTTGCATTTGTTTCTTTATTTTTTTATCTTACTCTCATTTATATTTGATGTAATTTTTAGTTTTTTCCTGGTTTTCATTTTTTAGCTTATCTATATTTATATTTGATGTAATTTTTAGTATTTTTTTGTTATATTTTCTTTCTTTTTATGTTGTACGTTGTAATATGTAAAGTATAGTAAAGACAAAAAGAAAAAAAAGAAGCAAAGAGAGGCATAAAAAAGGAGGAGATGAAGAAAAGAAAGAAAAAAAAGCGTGAGTTGTTATTTAATTTGTGGATGTCACAATCACACACACAACTTGATATGTATTGTTTAACCTTTGTTAGTTCATAGTTTTATTCTTTGAAAAAAAAAAGGAAAACACATTTTCAAAAGAAAAAACATGTGTTATGTTGGATCAAGCCCAAAATTTGGATAATGCTGATAAAGCCCTATGTAATTTGGTTTGAGACTTTTGTTATTTTATCTTAATCCGGACCTACACTCATTAGAGCAAAGTTAAGGACAGGATACATAATCCTGATCCGGACGAGAGTGAGTGTCATCAGACACTTTGTAAATAACCAAGTCTTTACTTAATACGGAATAAGGACCATTCGTGCGGACTAATGACTTAAAGCTACGGACTAAGGAATCTGCACCTAATACTCCAAACAGACTAAGTCAAATAGATGCGGAGTAAGAATCTTAGCCTACAAAGTCGCACGGAGTAAGAGAGTTATCACGGAGTTAAAAAGGTAAGTCTTCCACTCAAGCGGATTAAATTAAAGAAGACACGGAGTAAGAAATCTGAGTCTTCCATACATGCGGAGTAAGGAAGTACTTGTGCGGAATAAGGACCCGAGTCTTTATTCGCACGGAGTAACGAAACTAGATGCGGACTAAGGAATCCGAATTACTCACTCATGCGGAGTAAGGATGTGCTTACATGGAGTAAGCCATCCGTTCCTTTAACTCTTGCAGAGTAAGGAATTCTTGCGGAGTAAGAAAGCACTGATGCGGAGTAAGCACTCCGACCTTCTCACTCATATGGAGTAAGAAATTGTTGATACGGAGTAAGGATTATTAATACGAAGTAAGCAATCACTGGCGCGGAGTAAGGATCCGAGTTCCATTAACACGGAGTAAGGAACCTTAACACGGATTAAGAAGACGCTGCTTCAACTTATTTCTTCGCATTTAAAGTCACCAGCTCATTGAGTCCCGATATAAGACAAAGCCGTTGAAAACCTAAAGAATCTTACACGTGGATCATCCGGATATGTGGACACAACTTTAACTACACTTGGGAACTCACAAAGACACTTATGCTTTGCAAACCCAAGATCTTGAAGACCACATCCGCGGCAATTGAGGAAGAGAGATTTTTGAGGAACAGTCAATGTGCACATAGTCCGGAACAACAAGTTCCAAGATTGTCTCTTGTGGATGTCTCTATAAATAGCATCACTTGTACAAATTCAATGATAAGATGAAGTTCATGAGTTTGTAATAACTTGTTGTATGTATCAAAGCTCAAAGAGATCATAGAGGCTAGTGTGTGAGTATATTGTAAACAGAGTGTTAGAGAGTTGTTAAGTAGATCAAAAAGCTTTCAAGCTTTAATTTGCTTCCATTTTGTTGTACTTATCATTCTGATAATAAAGCAAAATACTTCTACTATCTGGTTATCTTCCGCATTGATTCTATCTCTTAATCAGATAAGTGTTTTGCTAAAGAGTTGAAAAGAGTTTTTGATAAGAGCCTATTCACCCCCCTCTAGGCTCCAAAGGGACCAACAAGTGGTATCAGAGCAAGTTCTACATGCTCAAAGTAGAGATTCCACTCTTTCTCTCTCTCAACAATGGCCAAAGAAAACAGTATGCTATTCAACACTTGCCTTAATTCCAGAGGTGCACAAGAGCCCCTCCCTAATCGAAGCAGCAGTGAAAATGTCGATCCACCTCAACTTGCTATTGCCACTGCTCCTTAACCACGGAGTTCTGGTTTTACTCTGACCAAAGTGCTAAAATTAACACCTGAGTTTTTCTCCTAGTGGAAAGCTCGCATGAAGATGTTCATGGTATGCCATGATCATCTCATGTGGCCATATCTTCATAAGGAGATACCGATTTCGATGACTATCAGAAAACATGGAGTTAGAAGGCCAAAAACTGATGCCGAACTCACTCATGATGAAAGAGCCTGGCAGTGTGCTAGTGAAAAGGCTCTAGCATACGTTACACCATCTTTGGACTCCGAAGCTTTCATGGATGTCCAGGGCTGTACGACAACGAAAGCTGTCTAGGATAAACAGAATGTTATCTGCACTCTCAGACAGAACTTTGAGAGTTTCAATCACAAACCTGGTGAATCCCTCGAGAGCATCTATCGGAGATTCAGCAAGCTAATTCTAGAGCGAAAAACTATCAATGAGCATTATTCACAATCTCAAATCAATGACAAGTTTTTTCGCTCATTGCCGGATCACTACTACTCTAAGCAGCTCCAGATGCAAGCTGACAAGAACTGGCAGTATGTTCCCTTTGAAGAACTATATGGGGAACTATGGACTCACGAGGTCAGGTTCAGATACTCTGACTGAGATGAGAAAATAGCTCGAAAAGAAAAGGGAGTAGCTTTCAAAGCTACGGAATATCTCAGCATACTCAGGAATGATGATATGGAAGAGTCAGAAAACTCTGACTCTGACGGTGAAGAGGAAATAACTCTTCTTGTCAAATCCTTCAAGCGATTCCTGCGGAAAAGCAAAAAGGATTCAGAAGAGGCTCCTCATCATCATTCCGAAGGAAGGAGCGATCGGAGTCTAGTTCCCAAGAATGCTACAACTGTGGGAAACCCGGTCACTGGGCCAAGGATTGTAAAACCAAATCTAAGAAGGCCGAGAAAAGTGACAAGGTTACTCCTCGACGCTCCACCTCAGACAATAGTAAGAACAAGAGGAAGGTGTTCGTCACAAACTACGTCAGTGGCTCGGAAAAAGAGGAGGAATCCTCGGATGATGAGCCAACTCCAAAGCCGAAGGTCTACCTCATGGCAAACACTGAGGTACCTTCTATTTCTGAGCTCATGAGTAAATTAGAATATTTTACTGCTGAACGTGATTATGAAAAGAATGAGTGACTAATAATTACTCAAATGTACAAAGATATGGAAAGTCAGAATAAACGTCTTGAAATTACTGTTGCTAGACTTGAAAAAGACATAGCTGACTTCAGGGGTAAAGAAGCTTGGTATCATGATCTAAGAGCTGAAAATCATTTGCTAAATACCAATCTAACTGGCCTAAAAGTTATTTTGAAAAGACTCGAGAATGAATTGGAAAAGGAAAAGGAAAAGGAAATAAATCGTAAATAGCTAAAATCCGGGGAAATAGCCTCTACATTTAGGACTGATCCAAATGACATCCGAGTTAAACCTGGCCTTGGCTCCGAACCATCAACCTCTACACAAGTTACTGAGTGTCCTCCGAATTTCACTCCAAAACAAACCAACCTTTATCCTATTAGTACATCTAAGTCGTTGGATAGTTTCATTTCAGGTGGCACCATAGTCTATGACTGTGGAACTGAGGCTGTTACTGCTGTTCCCGAAGCAGTAGTACCCGTACCTAACGATGAAGGGAAGGTTGTTGTAGTTATAGCCGAAATTGTAACACCCAAAAAGAAAGGAAAGGCTAAGGCTGATTCATCTAGGGCCAAGAGCGCGTCACCCAACCGCAAAGGAATAGGCCATAGGGATCAGTGTAGAAAACCTATAAAATCTAAAAAACTTGCATCCTCTGTTTGTCCTTTGGATCATAGTGTTTGCTCCATATGTAGAGAAATAGGTCATTATCACTATGAATGTTGGAGTTTATCAAATAACTAGCTTTGTAATCAAGTTCGTATTAATAAAGATCAATTCATCAAAAAGGTTCTTCGACAAATCAAAATCTAAATCTCAAAGGAGTGTCTCTCCCAAGAAAACCCAAATAAAAGAAGCAACTCACGCTAACAAAGTAATATCAACCTAGAAAGCGAAAGTTCCTAACAATGTAAAATTCAGAACTGTTGACACCACTGTTGTTTCTCCTAGCCGCCCGAAACAAGTCTAGGCACCAAAAGTGTAAACTGTTGTCTTGCAGGAGTATCTCTGGAATGCATTGCCGGATCACTTGAAGCTAAAGATCAATCAAAGTAAGTGGATCCTTGATAGTGGATGCTCAGGACATATGACGGGTGATCAGTCTCTGCTCATTGAAGTTACTGACAAATGAGGTCCATCCGTATCATATGGGGACAACAGTAAAGGTAAGACTATGGGGTATGACACTTTAACCAACGACTGTGTATCAATCACTAAAGTTGAACTAGTCGAAGCTTGAAGCATAATCTGCTAAGTGTCAGTAATTTATGTGAAAGGATTTACTGTTTCCTTCTTGTCCAATACCTGCACAGTTAGAGAAAATTTATCCGGAGTTGTTAAGTTCTCGGGATAAGAGATGGGGACATATATTCAATGGTCTTAAGAAATAATTCTTTTGACCCTGTTTGCTTTCTCACTAAAGCATCAGATGAAGAAAGTTGGTTATGGAACAAGCGGTGCGCTCATTTAAATTTTAAGACTGTCTAAATTAGCGTCGCTTGACTTAGTGAACGGTCTTCCCAAACACAAATACTCCAGAGACTCACTCTATCGAGAATGCCAACTCGGCAAGCAGACCAAGAATAGCTTTAAGAGCAAATCAGTTAATTTAATAACTGTTCCGCTACAACTTCTTCACATGGACCTCTGTGGTCCCATTTCCATTGCTTCTCTTGCCGGTGCGAGATATACCCTTGTGGTTATCGATGACTTCACCAGATATACATGGGTGATGTTCCTGAAATGAAAGGATCAAACCTTTGAACATCTAGTAGATCTCTTCAATTGGATATGCAATTCACAAAGTCTGAGCATTAAGTGCATCAGAAGTGATCAGGGTACGGAGTTTGATTTTTCAGATATGAGATCATGTTGTTCTGAACAGGGCATTCAGCACGACTTCTCTGCGCCCACGGCTCCACAACAAAATGGAGTTGCTGAGTGTAAGAATCGCACTCTAGTCGAAGCTGGTAGATCCATGTTAGCAGGGGCAAAGCTTCCTCTCAGTCTATGGGCTGAAGCTATGTCAACTGCATGCTATGTTCAGAACAGAACTCTTATCAATAAGGTGACCATGAAAACACCCTATGAGATGTGGAGAGGCAGGAAGCCGTCAATTTCTCATTTCAAAGCCTTTGGGTGTGCTTGCTATGTGTTAAATAACGGCAAAGAGGCCCGGAGTAAATTTGAGCCAAAATCCGGCGATGGGATTTTTGTCGGATATTCTTTACACGGCAAGGCTTATCATATTTTCAATAGAAAACATCTAACAGTTGAAGAATTTATCCATGTTAATTTTCATGAATCTAACCTTGATTGGTCAAGTGTAGGATCTTCAAATCCAATTGTAGAATCACACAGACTCGATTGACTATTCTCAATTCAGACATGTTCCTGCTGCAATTCCTGATGAATCACTTAGTACCGGTGAAGCAAGAAGAAATGTTACTGATGATGCTTCAGAAGACTCGGACTTAGGACTTCCACTTTGTTGGATCAAGCCCAGAATTTGGATAATGCTGATAACGCCCTATGTAATTTGATTTGAGATCTTTTGTGTTTTGTCTTTAATCATTGCAGAAGATATGTTATTAATCCAGAGATACACTCGTAAGAGCAAAGCTAAGGACAGGATACATAATCCTGATCCGGACGAGAGTGAGTGTCGTCAAACACTTGGTAAATAACCAAGTCCCCCATACATACGGAGTAAGGAAGTACTGATGCGGAATAAGGACTCGAGTCTTTATTCACACGGAGTAAGGAAACCATATGCGTAGTAAGGAATCCGGACCACTCACTCATGCGAAGTAAGGATGTGCTAGTGCGGAGTAAGCCATCCGATCCTTTAAACTCGCACGGAGTAAGAAACTCATACGGAGTAAGGAACTTACATGCGGAGTAAGGAAGCGCTGATATGGAATAAGCACTCCGACCTTCTCATTCACACGGAGTAAGGAAGCGCTGACACGGACTAAGGATTCCAGTACCAAATAGATATGGAGTAAGCAACCACTGACACGGAGTAAGGTTCCGAGCTTCATTAGCAACGGAGTAAGGAAAATTACACCTGACCAAGAAGATGCTACTTCAACTTACCGCATTTAAAGTTATCAGCTCGTGGTGTCCCGATGTAAGACAAACTCGTTGAGAACCTGAAGAATCTTACACGTGGATCACCCGGATATGTGGACACAACTTTAATTATACTTCGGAACTCACAAAGGCACTTATACTCTTCAAACCCAAGATCTTGATCTCCACAAACCACAACAGTCAAGGTAGAGAGATTACCGAGGAATAGTTAGTGCTGAACGCATTCCGGAACTACAAGTTCCAAGGTTGTCTCTTAGGAATGTTTTTATAAATATTCATACTTGTACATTTGAAAAAAGAGAGCGCGAGTGAGCCTGAATCAACCCTGTGTATGCACAAGAGTTCAAAGACATAATATAGGCTAGTGTGTGAATCCTTTTGTAAACAGAGTGTAAAAGAGTCTTGCTTCTATTTTGTTGTATTTATCTTTTGATAATAAAACAAAATACTTCCACTATCTGGTTATCTTCCGCAGTGATTCTATCACTTAACTAGATAAGTGTTGTGTCATAAGAGAATTAAAAGAGTTTCGATAAGAGTCTATTCACCCCCTCTAGGCTCCAAGGGACCATCACACTTATCTCCGTACAAACTACTACGGACATCCATAACTCCGAAGAACCTTCTAGTCCGTCCGGACGTATTCATACTGAAAGTAACACTGCCGAAGAACTTCTAAGTACTTCTGGAACTATTCACCATACAGATACAGCAGGTCCGGAAGAAGCTCAACTAGCCGATATATAAGATCCACCCGATCTGGCAGAGCTTCAAATCATCAATTACTCACCCCCACTTGCGCAGAACTATAGGTGGACTCGGAACCACCCATCTAATCAAGTGATTGGTGATCCTATTGTTGGAGTACGAACGAGGGCAGCCACTTCCAATCTATGCCTCTACTCGTGTTTTCTATCATTGATAGAGCCAAAGGTCATGGATAAAGCTTTTCAAGACTCAAACTGGATAGACAATATGCAAGAAGGGCTTAATTAGTTCAAGAGAAATGATGTGTGGACGTTAGTACCAAGGCCGAGATCTTAACAAGTCATAAGAGTAAAATGGGTGTTCCGAAACAAATTGGATACCGTTAGAATAGTAATCCGAAACAAAGCCAAATTGGTAGCCAAAGGATATCGTCAAGAAGAAGGCATTAATTATGACAAACCTTTGCTCCAGTAGCTAGACTTGAGGCGATCCGAATGTTCTTGGCGTATGCATCATATGAAAACTTCAAAGTTTATGAAATGGACGTCAAGAGCGCATTTCTGAATGGAGATCTTCAAGAGGAGGTTTATCTTGAACAACCTCCGGGCTTCGTTGAACACAAGGCTGAACATATGGTATATAAACTACGGAAAGCTTTGTACGAACTGAAGCAAGCTCCAAAAGCCTAGTACGACACACTTTCAGAATTCTTGCTCGAACATAATTTCAGAAAAGGGAAGATAGACACCACACTATTTCTACAGAAAGAGAAAGATCATTCTCTGATCGTACAAATCTACGTGGATGACATCATCTTCGAATCATCAAATCTGAAGCTTTGTGAAGAATTTACGAAGTTGATGACTGGCAAATTTGAAATGAGCATGATGGGAGAACTAACGTATTTCCTTGGGATACAAGTTAAATAAATGAAGGATGGAATCTTCATCAACCAAGCGAAGTACACACGAGACTTAATCAAGAAGTTTGGAATGCAAAACTCAACTTCCGTGAAAACTCCTATGCCAGTCAGTGCCAAGTTAAATCCTGATCTTAACAGCAAGTCGCCTAGATATAATGTTTGCAACTTGCATTTATGCAAGATATCAGGCAAATTCCAAAGAGTCACACATGCTTCATGTGAAACGGATATTGCGGTACTTAAAAGGGATAGTGAATTTGGGACTCTGGTACCCAAAGGAGTTCAACTTCTCTTTATCCGGATATTCAGATGCTGATTTTGCCGGGTGTCGCATCGACAAGAAGAGCACAAGTGGTACTTGTCAGTTCCTTGGAAACTGATTGATTTCATGGTTTAATAAGAAGCAGAATTCCGTATCGACCTCTACTGCTGAGGCGGAATATATAGCTGCTAGGAGTTGCTGCGCACAGCTACTCTGGATGCAAAGTTAACTTACTGACTACGGTTTCAACATGACATCCGTTCCACTATACTGTGACAATACTAGTGCCATTGCCATAAGCAACAATCCGGTCATGCACCCAAAGACCAAACACATTGAAGTCAGGTATCACTTCATCCGAGATCATGTTCTTAAAAAGCACATATCTCTCGAACATGTTGCTACGGATGATCAACTCGCAGACATATTCACCAAGCCCCTACCTGATGCAAGATTTTCTGAACTAATTCTCAAATTAGGTATGCTTGACCTATCTGCATAGTCTCTAATTAATCGCTCCAATAGTATATCTTTGTCAGAACATGCATTATATTTCATGATCAGCGTTAGACACCAACTGTAATTCTTGCTGGTTATCTTTACTTGTGTCATGCATTATGTTTCTGATCATTTTCTCATATTTCAAAATGCGAGGATGCTTGCGTTTCCCGACTGAAGTCGTTTAAGCCAACATAATTAAAACTTATATGAATAACCTTTTTAGGATTTCATGATTTTAATTTCCACTTACCACCACATGACGAATGCTGTTTCATATTGATTGCTCTATTAACTTGTATGGTTGAAGAAATGAAATGGGTTAGCTCGGAATGCCTGGTGGATATATCAGTAAGAGAATCTGCTTATATTTTGTTGATGATAAAACAAAATACTTCCACTATCTGGTTATCTTCGGCATTGATTATATCTCTTAACCAGATAAGTGTTGTGCCAAAGAGTAAGAAAAGAGTTTTGATAAGAGCCTATTCACCCCCTCTAGGCTCCCATGGACCAACAAGTGGTATCAAAGCAAGTTCTACCTGCTCAAAGTAGAGATCCCACTCTTTCTCTCTCAACAATGGCCGAAGAAAGCAGCATGTTGTTCAACGGCCGCCTTAACTCCGGAGGTGCACAAGAGCCCCTCCCCAATCGAAGCAACAGTGAAAATGTTGATCAACCACAACCTGCTGCTACCGCTGCTCCTCAACCACGGAGTTCGAGTTTCACTCTGACCAAACCGCCGAAATCCACACCTGAGCTTTTCTTATAGTGGAAAGCTCGCATGAGGATGTTCATGGTATGTCATGATTATCTCATGTGGCCGTGTCTTCATCAGGAGATACCTACTTCGATGACTATCGGAGAACATGGAGTAAGAAGGCCAAAGACAGATGCTAGAACTCACCCATGACGAAAGAGCCTGGCAGTGTGCTAACGAAAAGGCTCTGGCGTATGTGACATCGTCTTTGGACTCCGAGGCTTTCACGGACGTCTAGGGATCCACGAAAGCGAAAGCTATCTGGGACAAATTGATAATCCTCTATGAGGGAAGTCAGTCCCAAATGCAAAACGTAATTAGCACTCTCAGACAGAACTTTGAGAGTTTCAATCATAAACCTGGCGAATCCCTTGAGAGCATCTATCGGAGATTCGGCAAGCTCATTCTTGAGCTGAAAACTGTCAATGAGCATTACTCACAATCCCAAATCAATGACAAGTTTTTCTGCTCCTTGCCGGATCGCTATTACTCCAAGCAGCTCCAAATGCAAGCGGACAAGAACTGGTAGTATGTTCCCCTTGAAGAACTATACGGAGAGCTACGGACTCATGAGGTCAGATTCAATTATACTTGTAAGGACCCGTATTTAAGGGGCCTTAGAGATAGCCTTGAGTTAGAGACCTTATTTTAACAAATGAATATCAACACAATGATGTGCTCATCAAATGGAGAATTTTGACTGTACTTGGACTAAATTTGGGATTTTAGGCCTTGAGGGGTATTTTTGGGATTTCACAAATAATTTTATATTCCCTTTTAAATTACCTGGGTTTGTATTTTGAGCTTTGGGCCTCCCTTCAAGGGAAAAACCCAATATGAGAGAGAGTAGGCTATTTTGACTTTCTTCTTGGGTTTACTTAACTATTGGGCTGCATTTAGTCTTGGGCTTCTATTAAAAACAAAATAATAAAGAAAGAAAATAGGAGAAAAAAGAAAAGGAAAACCAAACCCTACCTTCCCTGCAGCCGTCACACACACACACGCCCAGAGAGAGAGAGAGAGAGAGAGAGAGAGGGGAGACGATCCAGAGTGGAGGAGTTTCTGACGATCAAGGATTTACTACAGACGACGGGAGGCCGGAGGCGTTGAGGTAGCAAGGACACAGATCGCTCCGTTCTTTTCCCCAATTCTTTTTCTGCAATACGAGGTAGGGATTTTAAGTTTGTTTATTTGCCGTCTCTCTCTTACAGATTTCTAGAAAATAAAATTTATGTGATGATCTGGGATGTTAAGAAGGGACCTTTTTATATATATTGAGTTTCTAAATTCCACCTTGAGCCTATGGGTGATCTGGGGTTTTTTTTGTCTGAGTTTTCTAAATTTCTGAATTTCTATGTGAGATTATTTATACTTTTGGGTTAGGGGTCATTTGTATACCCATTGTCTTGAGATTATTTAGATGAAAATTTTTGGGAAAACCCTGTATTTGGTTTGGCTAAGGCCTCTGGTATTGGGAAATCAAATGAGAGTGAGGCCAGAGTTGGATTTAGACCCTGTTTATGGACTTAGAATCTCAATAACTTCTAAACTAAAACGAATTTGAGGTTGGTCCTTTAGGGAAAAATGATTAGAATGACAAAAGGAAGATTTTGGAGTCTGCACGTGAGAATGCCTTTTTCACTTGCAGATTCATTCTTGCTCCAAATTGCACCAAATTTTAGGTGGAGCTTCCTTAGAGGCATAGGAGTTGAAATACCCCTGCACGTGAGAATGACCTTTTCACGTGCAACCTTGTTTTTGGCTAAAAATCGTCCCTGAACCTTCTGGGATGGTTAGAATGATGTTTGGAGTTAATTTGCCTCTGCCCGCGACAATAGGTTGTCACGTGCAGCTTGTTTTGGGCTCCCCTTGAGGTGGAAGAGCTTCCTTTGAAAGGTTATTTATGATCCAGACTATGAGTGTGAGAAATGTGTGGACTTTAGGGACCAGGAGGAGTTAGATAATGTTATATGAAATGATGTAATTGTTCTGAGACTATCTGTTGTTTTACATTCTGAGTTGAGTTTTTTGTATGCGAAATGAGTTGCATGTTTGTGCTGTGTTTGTTGAGTTATGTTTGTTGAGTTGAGATTGTTTAGTTGTATGTGTTGAAATGTGTATGTTGAGGACCCCAGAAACGCGGGGAGTTGAGATGAGAACCCCAGAAACGCGGGGATTGAGTTGAGTATGGGACAGTCACTATATTGTACCCCTTGAGATGAGATTCACATTTGCCAGGTGTGGTATGTCACGTCGCCATGGTGGCGGGGTGTCCTTTGCCTTCCAGTGCAGGCTGAGGTATGAGGCGTGTTTTACTGGGTGATGGTTGTTTTAGCTTAAGTCACTACACGAGCACATGCATCCACTTGACATGCATAGTTTTAGAGTGGGACGGGACTGGGGAGACTCGATCTCTACTGAGCTGTGGTGTGCTCACCCCTCCTATGAATTGTTCTTTGCAGGACCTAGCAGGCGATAGGCGGAAGAGCTGAGTCGGTAGGCCACTGGGGCTGTATGGTCTTATATATATATATATCATTTGGTGATTTCGTTGTGTTTGAGATTCTGTGTTTGAACTGTGTACCCTGGTTTATCTATTATTGGGAGCTTGTTCCCTAGTGGGTTGTAAAAGGGCTGGAAGCCTCTAAGCAATGTAATTGATGTATTGTGTTGTGAATACTGTATGTATATATATTGTGGTGGTGTGCTTGGCATGGAAACAGGTACATGCCCCTTGGCATGTTAACTTGTGATACAGGAATAGGACAGCACCCACGGTAGGTGTCCTCACTTTGGTGTTTACACCGAACCCTTGACCTTTCGGGTGCGGGCATGGGCAGTCATTACCCATTTCTAGGGGGAAGGAAACTTGGGGCGTGACATTATGGTATCAGAGCCCAAGTTCATGGTCTAGTGGACTTAGGATAGTGGGGAAGGATAACTGCTTCTGAGACCCTTAGGAGGTGGTATAGGACACGCCTGATCACCATGGTTCTATCTGGTTTTCTAGGGTGAACTCAGGGGTAGTTAGACCAAGGAGTCGGGCATTTGCATTTGGGATGGGGTGCATACATGCATTGGCATTAGGGCACTAGCTTAATCATAATATGAGTGTCATGATTTGAAATGAGTAACTGATTTGAAATGAGCATACAATGAATGAGAGTTACCCGGGCTACCCCAGCTGCAGAGGATGAGTCTTCTGCACATGCTGGACAAGAGGGAAGGCAGCAAATGGAGGGCGATGATCCCATGGAGCGGATCATGGCCCAAGTTAGGGCCTTGAGTGAGAATGTACAATGCATGCGAGAGGATCTCAGGGGAGAGATCCGAGATGAGATTAGGCGGAAGATGATGGCACAGCAGACAGTGCTACCTTCTCCACCCCGCGAGACAGAGCCTCCACGTAGACACGAGATACCGATGAGACGGGAGGAGGAAGATATGGTGACCCAGTTCCGGAAGGAACAACCACCGAGGTTCAAGGGGGGAGCTGATCCTCTAGCAGCAGAGCATTGGCTGCGACAGATTAAGCACGTGTTCTCCTTTCTCCGACCCCGGGAGGAGGATAAAGTGAGGTTAGCAGTCAGGCAGTTGGAAGAGGAAGCCTTAGAGTGGTGGCTTAGCATTTCAGGTAGCCGGTGTAGGACCCTATTTTGTCCGGGTTGGACATACTAACCCCATTTGATATACCTTTCTATCCATGCCATATACCTTATTGAACAGGTCCACAATGATCCCATACTTCCAAGGAACGGTCTACCCCAATCGGCACGAGATGGATACAATTGACACGGATGGAGGAGTTCAAAATTAATGACTTTTGCTACAAGTCCTTGAAGCGCCCCAAGACCAACACCAGGTGATGGAGGATGAAAATTCGAGACCAACGCACTTGACCGAGCGCAAATCGGACTTAAAATGAAGAAGTTATGGCCAAAACAACTTTCGTTGGAAAAAGTCAAACTTGCCAAAAGACGGTCAATGCCCCTGGTCAAACTGCCCGCAAAAGTGATCATGCGAAACTCTTCAAAACGCCTATGTAGGCGAATACGGATCTCCCCAAACAATTCCTGGAAGGTTACCTATTTTTGCATTTTTGGTGGGGGTAAAAAGGTAATTAAAAGTTGACCGTTGACCGTTGACCGTTGACCAGCCGACACTTCGACCCATTGACCCCGAAGCTCGAAGCCTCGAAGCCCCGAAGCTCGAAGCCCCGAAGCCCCGAAGCTCAAAGCCCCGAAGCTCGAAGCCCCGAAGCCTCGAAGCCCCGAAGCCTCAAAGCCTGAAGCCTCGAAGCCCTGAAGCCTCGAAGCATCGAAGCCTCGGAGCCTCGAAGCCTCGAAGCATCGAAGCCTCGAAGCCTCGGAGCTTCGAAGCTTCGAAGCCTCGCTGCCAACACTCCGACCTTCGATCCGCGGTACCCGTACGCCTTCCACCTTCGACCCTCGAAGCCTCGAAGCCTCGCTGCCGACACTCCGACCTTCGATCCGCGGTACCCGTACGCCTTCCACCTTCGACCCTCGAAGCCTCGAAGCCCCGCTGCCGACACTTCGACCTTCCGACACTTCGACCCGTTGACCGTTGACTTTTGCCCCACCGAAATTCGACCCACCGAAGCTTCGACCCTGCCGACGCTCCGACCTGCCGACACTTTGAACCTCCGACCCTTTCTGCCTTCGCTGATTTTTTTTTCTCTCGCTGGTTTCTCGCGCCGACTTTTTTCTCACGGATTTCCTTTTTTTTCCTCTCGTTGGTCATTCACGGGACTCATCTTCTGCGCTGACCATCAGACAAGGAATTATTTCTCACCAACCTGTCAGTCACATGCGCTGCTAAAATACAAGTTCAAAAAGGCAATCACGAGCTCCCCTGTTTTCCACACAGGCTGTCCACCAGACAAAATACAAATCTGCAAATTAAAATACTGCATCAAATAATACCGCAATTATGACAATCCAGCCAAAAGAAAAAAAGAACAACTTTCGCAATCCTTTAAGAAGCGATTGTCCGTCCTGCGCAAAAAGGGGGG
>CM042092.1:25278954-25304756 GCA_023512835.1 Taxillus chinensis | reverse complement strand
GTTGGATCAAACCCGAGACTTGGATAATGACGTTAAAGCTTTACGTAATTTGATCTCGAGATCCTTCGTGGTTTATTTGATCATCAAGTGTGATGTCTCTAATCCAAAGACGACTCGAGAGCAAAGCTAAGGATGAGATATATAATCTTGATCCGGATAAGAGTTAAGAGTTATCAAACACTTGGTAAATAACCAAGTGAATAATAAGCGCCAGAGGATGATTTATATGAGTAAGATAAGGTTTACGAGATTTAAGCGATTTGTGAAAGTGAAAATAAGACGGAGTAAGTGAAGGGGACGCGAGTAAGGAACTCGGATTTATTACTGAGCCGAGTAAGGAACTTACATACGGAGTAAAGAACTTACACACGGAGTAAGGAACTTACACACGGAGTAAGGAACTTACATACTTTGAGTAAGAACTTTACATACGATTATAAGTGAACTTACATACGGAGGAAGGAACTTACATGAGGAGGCGGAAGCGCCGACACGACTAAGGGCCCGAGCTTCATTAACTACGGAGTAAGGAAAATTACACCGACCAAGAAGACATCGCCCAATGAAATCGCATTTAAAGTTATCACCGGGCGGCCCCGACGGAAGATTAAAGCATTTTAACAAGAAGAATCTACACGTGGATCATCCCGGATATGTGGACACAACCTTAATTGTATCTCGAACTCACAAAGACACTTATACTCTTCAAGTCCAAGATCTGAGCTCCACAATCCGCACTAGACAAGGGCAGATAGAGTACTTGGGGATAATTACAAGGAACGCATCCAACTTCAAGTTCCAAGGTTGTCTCTTAGAATGTTTTGTATAAATATTCATACTTTTACTTCATGTAAAAATGTGAGTTAGCTGTGAGCAAGGTGCAAAAATATAAAAGGCACTTGGCTAGTGTGTGAATTCAAAGTTGTAAACAGAGTGTAAGAGAGTACTTGTTTATTTTACTGTAATCACTTGTGATAATAAAACAAAATACTTCCACTATCCAAGTTATCTTCCGTGATATTATCACTTAAACTAGATAAGTCTTTGTCTTGAGAGAAAAAGAAGAGTTCGAATAAGAGCCTATTCACCCCCCCCCCCTTTAGGCTCCAAGGGACCATCAAGTGGTATCGTAGCAAGTTCTCACTGCTCTAAGTAGAGATCCCACTTTTCAATCTCAAAAATGGCCGAAGAAAGCAAAGATGCCATTCAATACTCGCCTTAACTCCGGAGGTCACAGAGCTCCATCCCGAATCGAAGAAGCAGTCGAAAATGTCGACCCACCACAACCCGCCGCCGCCACCACTTCTCAACCACGGAGTTCCGGGTTTACTCTAACGAAACCGCCCAATTCACACCCGAGCTTTTCTCCTGGAAAGCTCGCATGAAGATGTTTACGGTTTGCCATGATCATCTTACGTGGCCATGTCTTCATCAGAGATTCCAATTCCTACGACTATCGAGAACATGGCGTAAGGAGGCCAAAGACCGATGCCTCGAACTTACCAACGATGAAAGAGCTCGGGCAAAGCGCGCTAAGGGAAAAGGCTCGGCTTATGTTACATCGTCCTGATTCCGGCTTTCACGTACGTCTGTGGTCGTACGATGTTAAAAGTCGTGTTGGGGACAACCGACAATCCCTTCATCAGGGAGTCATCCCAGATTCAGACGTGATCCGACTTCGCTTAACTTTGAGAGTTTTAATCATAAACCGGGCGAATCACTGGAAGCATCTATCGAGATTCGGCAAGCTCATACTTGAACCGAAGACTGCCAACGAGCATTACTCTCAATCCCGGATCAATGACAAGTTCTTTTTCGCTCCTTGCCGGATCGCTACTACTCCAAACAACTCCGTATGCAATCGACAAAATCGCAAGATGCTCCCTCAAGAACTATACGGAGAGTCATGACCACGAAGTCGTCTTAAGAGACTGGACAGAGATGAAAAAATAGCTCTGAAAGAAAAGGGTGGAGCTCTCAAAGCTACCGAATGTCTAAACATACCGAGGAACGACGATACGGACGTATCCGACAATTCGATTCTCGACGAGGAGGAGGGAGATAGCCCTTCTTGTCAAATCCTTTCGAGCGATTCCCACGTAGTGCGTAAAAGGATCAACACGCTCATCATCATCGTCCAACCGAAGGAGCTGACCGGAGTCCGGCTTCCCAGGAACGTTTAACCTTGGGAAAACCGGTCACCGGGCTGAAATCCGTGTCCAAAGCAAAGGTGACCGATAAAGTGACAAGGTAAACTCTCGCCGCTCCACCTCGTACAATGTGTTAAAGAGCAAGAGAAAGGCGCTGTGACAAAATACATGAGTGGCCTTGGGAAGAGGAGGAATCCTTTGACGACGAGCCGACCATTGCTCGAACGTCCGCCTCATGGCAACATCGAGGTACCTTCTATCTCGAGCTCCCGAGTAAATTAGAATCTCTTACTATCGCATGTGATCATTAAAAGAATGAGAGACTAATAATAACTCAAATGCATAAAGATATGGAAAGTCGTAATAAACGTCCTCGAATTTACCATTAATGTACCAAGAGCGGACGTTCGCCGACTTCAGGGGAAAGGGAAGCTTGTGTATCATGATCAAGAGCTGAAAATCATCTCTTAAATACCAATCTCTCGGGCCTAAAAGTTATAGTTAAAAGACTTCGAAAAATGAACTGAACAGAAAAGAAATAAATCGTGTTGGCTAAAATCCGGGGGAAATAGCCTTTCTACCTTTTGGATCGATCCCGACGACATTCGAGTCAAACCCGCTCTAGTTCTCAACCATCAACCTCCATAGCTAAAGCCACCGAGTGTCCTCCTCCTGATTTCACTCCTAAACTAACCAACTTATATCCCGTTAAGACATCTAAACCGTTGACGGTTTCATTTCGTGGCACCATAGTTTATGATCGTGAATCGGAGGTCATATCGCACTTCCTACAAAGAAAGACTCATAATCAAAGACGGAGGGAAGGCCGTCCATAGCTAGAAGCCAAACTCGTAGACCCAAAAAGAAAGAGAAGTGCTAAGGCCGACGACTTAGGGCCAAGAGCCACACACCCAAACGTAATGGATTAGGCCACGCGAACAGTGGTAAAATCAGAAATCTAAGCAGCACGTATCCCCTCGTTTGTACTTCACATTATAAAGGCCTGCTCCATCTGTAGGGAAAACGGGTCATTATCACTACGAATGTCGGAGTCTATCCGATACCGGCTTTGTAATCAATTTCAATCAAATAAAGACGCCTTTATAAAAGCGCGTTCTTCGAGCAAACAAAATCTAAATCTAAAAGGAGTGTCTCTCCCAAGAAATCCCAAATAAAAGAAGAATTGAAACAAACAAGTTAACGTCAACTCGAAAGCAAGAGTCCTAACAAAATCAAATCCGTAAATGTTCGACAATATCGCCGCTTTCCACTCTAAACGCTCAAACAAGTTTCACCAAAGCAAAATCGTTGCTCTTTCTTGGAGCATCTTCTGAACTACTGCTGATCACTCGAAGTTAAAGATAAATCAAAGCAAGCTGGATCCTTGATAGCGGATTCCTGATATACGACGGCGACCGACTTCCCTACTAGAGGTTAATGATAAACAAGGTCCATCCGTCTCATACGGGCGACAACAAGAAAGGTAAGACTGCGGGCATGGCACTTTAACTAATTAGTTGTGTATCAATCACTAAAGTTGCACTAGTCGAAGGTTTAAAGCATAATTTGCTAAGTGCAGAACCATGTGACAAAGGATTTTACTATTTTTGTCCAACACCTGGCAAAAGAAGAGAAACTTATCCCAGATGTTAAGTTATCCTAGATCAAGAGATGGGGACATATACTCAAAGTCTTAAGAATAATTCTTCGACCCTGTATGTTTCCCTCACTAAAGCAAATGTACGGAGATAATTGGTTAAAGACAATGTTGATGCGCTTATTCAACTTTAAGACTTTGTCTAAATTAAGATCACTGGGATCTTGTCACCGGTCTACCCAAACCTCAAGTTCTCCGTAGACACTGCCGTCGAGAATGCCAACTTGGTAAAATGCATCAAACACAAACTTTGAGAGCAAATCGGCTTAACTCAATAATCGCTCCTCTCGCAACTTCTTCTTACGGACCTACGTGGTCCTATATCTCTGCTTCATCACTAACAAAGTAGATATACCCTTGTGGAGTTATCGATGATTTCACCAGATAATAATGGGTGATGTTCCTAAATCAAAGGATCAAACTCGAACATCTTGTAGATCTCTTCAACTCGGATAAAGTTAACTTCACGAGATCGAGCATTAAACGATCAGAGTGATCATGGTACGCACTTTGATTTTTCCGAAACGAGACCATATTGTTCACCGGGCATACAAGATATATTTTCTCGCGCCCGTAACCCCACAACAAAACGGGTACCCGAGCGCAAAGAATCGAACTTTAGTCAAGTTTCGGTAGATCCATGTTGCCAGGCAATGTCTTCAGCCCCATACTGGTCAAGTCTGGTTCATCGCTCGCTATGTTCGTAATTGTAACTCTAATAAATAAATCTACCATAAAACACCCTACGAGATGTTGAGAGGTTTAAAACCTTCAATTTCACATTTCGTAGCTTTGATGTACTGGCTATATAATTGATCAATGGAAAAGAGATCTTAATAAATTTGAACCAAAACTGATGACGTGGATTTTTGTTTCGTACTCACTACATAAAGTAGCTTTATCGGGTCTTCAATAAAACTTTTAAAGTCAAGAATCTATCCATGTAACCTTTGATGAAGCTAATCTCGATTGGTCAAAAGTCGGTCCTTCAATTCTAATCTTGCAGTCATAAACTAAAACGCCGACATTCAAGTTTATCAATATTCCCGCTACATCCCTGATCGGGTATCCCCACCAACCACGTGGCATCCGTTAAACACAACGGAATTTTATGGATGATGCCACGATGACTCGATCGGACTACCACTTAGCTCCGACTACTCACTTAGCTCCGATTACCACTTAGCTCCGATAAACTCCTCGCAGATACACAAAATTCTTCGGAGCACCTTCAAGTCCGTCCGATTAGTTAATCACTGAAAAAAAATGTTGTCAAGAAACCAATTGCTCATCCGTACCTCTAAATACGGAAACATCTACTCCGATTAAACCCAACCAACGATACAACCGAACCACCCAACTGGAAGAGCTTCAAATCGTTCAAGGACAACCAACACACGCACGTAATTATAGATGACTCCAAAACCATCCCTCGACGTTGATCGTGATCCTACCGTGGTGTAAGAACAAGAGCAAGCCCACCTCAAACACGAGTCTTCACTCATGCTTTCTATCTCAAATAACCAAAGGTGGTGATGAAGCTCTTCCGATTCATACCGATGGGCTACGCAAGAAGAATCAATCAATTTAAGAGAAATAACGTGTGGACCTTAATACCAAGGCCTAAGTCTCAAGAAGTCATCATGGTAAATGGGTGTCTTAACAAACTTGATACTACTTTAATAAGAATCCTAACAAAGCCGATCGCGCCCAAAGGATATCGTCAAGAAGAGGGAATAGACATGATGAAACCTTTGCTCCGTCGCAAGACTTGAGGCAATCCGAATGTTTTTGGCGTACGTTTATACGAAAACCTCATACTTTATCAAACGGACGTCAAGAGCGCATTCCCCGAATGGAGACCTTCAAGAGGAGGTGTACGCCGAACAACCTCCCGCCTATCGAACCTAAGGCAGACATCTTGTCTACAAACTTCGTAAAGCTCTATATGGTTCAAGCAAGCTCCCAGAGCCTCGGCACGACACAATCGTCGAATTCCTACTTGCTCATAACTTCCAAAAAGGGAAGATACAACACCCTATTTCTACGACAAGAGAAAGGACACACTCGATCGCACAAATATACGTGATCTATATCATTTTTCGGATCAACAAATCAAGCTGCGTGAAGAGTTTGCTAAGTCACGACGTGCAAGTCTCAAATGCAGCATTATGGGAGAACCGTCCCTACTTCCTGGAATCGTCAAACAATTAAAGGAAGGAATCTTTATCAATCGTGCTAAGTACACTCGCGATCTTATTAAGTTTGGTATGGAAGGTTCATCTCCCTCAAAACTCCAACGTCTGCTGCCAAGTTAGATCCCGATACGGACTTATATCGCAGAACGTGATCGATTATAGAGGGACGATTGGATCCTTGCTCTATCTTACAGTCGCCCGCCTGCACATTATGTTTGCAACTCGCATTTGCGCACGATATCGGGCTAATCCCAAGGAGTCACATATGCTTCATGTAAAACGGATCTTAAGTGTATCTCAAAGGGACGGCGAATTGGGACTGGCACCCAAAGGAGTCCAACTTCACCTTATCGTGTACTGATGCCGATCACTGGACGTCGCATCGACAGAAAAGCAATGTCGTGACGTGTAGGGCTTTTGAAATAGATTGATCTCATGGTTCAGCAAGAAGCTGACCCGTATCAATCCCCATCATTGAGGCTAATATATCGTCACTGAAGCTTGTCACACGACAAATTACTTTTCGATGCAAAGTCAACTTAATGGGACACTTGGTTCAACATGTCCTCTATTCCACTTTATCGCGACAACACTAAAGGCAATTGCCATCGCAATAATCCCCCATACGATCCTAAATTTAAGCACATTGAGGTCGTGATCACTTCATACGCGATCATGTTCTTAAAAAGATATTTCACCGAACATGTTGCCACCTAAGATCAATTAGCGGACATATTTACAAAGCCCCTCCCCGATGCAAGGCTTTTTCAACTACTCTTCCAACTAGGTATGTTTGACTTCTCTCGCATAGCTTCTCATTTAAATTTCACAACAAGATATTCTCTCACAAACCATGCATCGTACGTTTAATCAAAGTGTATAAACTCACCGATCGTATTGCCGATCATACTTACTGCTCCACTCGCTCCATGTTTCGATGTTAATCTCAACCTTATATCGGAGGATGTTTTCAGGCTTTCCCGATCAAGTCGTTTAAAGCTAACATAATTACAACTTTATATGATTTACCCAACATTCATGATCTTCATATCCATTAATCACCACATGATCAAAGTACGTTCATTTAGACACTCCATTAACGCGCATAATCAAGGAGTGAAATGGGTGCTTGGATGCCTGAGGATAAATACACAAACGCATTCCTCGATTCTCAAGTATAGTCTTCTAATAAGATGTATAAAGGTTTAACTACAAATCGAACGTCAACCGAGAGGATCGCACAATCACGGAGAAAATGCTTTATATTTTATTCAGCACTACCCCCGTATACGCCCTACGACCTTTTTCCTCGATCGCCTATCCGAGGGGGAGCTTTTCATCGGGAGGATTAAATGATCTACGGGAGCAAATCTAACCCCTATTATGTCTCATTCTCCTTCTACGCTTATTACTTCTGATCTCGATCGACATGCCGCTTTAAATTTAAAGTGGTAATGGTGACGATGTTCTTCCTTCAACCACGATTTTAATCGATTAATCATCTCCATTCTTTTCGACATGTGTTCACCTTTTCATCTCACACTCATTGAATCCTAAATTAAGCCAAATCATTTGATTCCTTTAATTAATCTTAGCTTACGTGCTCAAAGAAGATTTGCTTACATTATGTTGACCTATATTAACCTGCGGTATTCGCTATCCGATATATGCCTCGATCAAGAATATTGATCAAGTTCATCATGGCGACGCTCTACTATATTCTTAGCTATGCATGAGTTCGGTTTATTATTTCGGATTATGTTGTTTTTCATTGATTATCTTCTCTAATCCGTACTAATCTTTGCCTCGTTAAGCTTAGATTTTCCGATATTTTTATTTAGCTATTGTGTTCAGATTTTCTTGTTCAGAATCAGATTGATAAATCCAAATTATAGTCCTCGATTTGAAGTGTTATGGTACTCTTTTCTTCTTCGACTTATCGATCATAAGTGAATCTACTTACATTCTCACCAAACTCGCTTACTTATTTGACAAGGTCTATTATTCATCCTGACACTCTTTCATTTAATATTATTAACTCCCGATTAGGTGTTTCGCCTTTTCTTCCGACTCGACTTTGTTCAATTGTGACAATCCACGATACTCATACGTCGCATGCTTTTGAGGAGTAATAACGATGATTCATTAAACGCCCATCTCGGCCGTCCACACACTCCTCCCGATGGCAACCAACTTGTCATCGCCATTTGGTCACGCGGGTTCCACGTACATCGTTTTATTCGGAGACGCCGATATCCGCACAAATGACATCGCATGTCGCGCGGGTCCCCACCTCACTCCCACATTCCCGTGACCCACGACATTCACGACTTGTCTTATGTTCGGATCATTCCCGCGGAGTACGAGTATTGCTTATTTCAAATCCCTAACCCTCTCGTTGCTCTTCTCATCGTCAAGACCACCTTTCCCTCTTTCCTTCCCATCAAATCTCGCAATGGCACCCGAATCTTTCTTTCCGCGTTAATCCTGCCATCTAGTTGATTGAATGTCGTTTCTAATCCTCGGATTGGTTTCACCATTCGCCTCTCTTCTTGAAGCCTCGCACATACTCAACTCCGGTCTCCAATCCCATCGATCTTTTTATCGACGACATTCTTGAGTATTACCAACTTCGATTCGCGCACTACCGATTCCATAACCTCTCATGTCCGCGGCGAATCCATCATCATCACTCCGTCGTTCTCCGCGCCGCTCTTTCACCTTCCTCTCGGGGAACCACGTGTCTGATGCCGAACCGATGGCGGCTTCTATGGGTGTACAACCAAAGGGGAATAATACAAGGTGAAATCCTTCCGTGGTCGCTATCGACGATGGCGATCATTCTCACCGATGCCTACAGGCCCGCACATCGCTCCTCGACTCGGGCCCGTACGATCTTCTATGGCCATGTACAGCATTTTGAAGGTCTTCCGATGGATTTGGGACGTTTTATTTCGTTTGTCGCAACGGTCACAAAACCATTCCTTCTGGCGCATCCTCGCCTGGTCTTCCGGGCATCTTCGTCCGGACCATTTCGCCTAAGTCGATGGTGTCTCGTTTCCCTCGCCTTCTTACCTTCGTCATCTTACGCCGGACGGAGTACGACCGCGCACCCAATGTAGGACTCCGCGTCTCTCCCCGCCCTCGAACAACAAGGCAAATTACGGACCCTCCGACAACCTGCTCCCCCGAGGTCGGGCTTCAGACACCGATCCTCCCGATTCGGGGTCCGTAGTCGCGCTCCCACTCACGGCCTCCCACCCAAGCGTCCGTGCCGAACACCCGAGGTCGCGGGCCCTCTCAACGCAGCCGCGCCGAGACGCTTCCTCGCCTCCGCCGATGTCCCCACTCCCTCCACATCCGCTATAGCCGCCGGGCGGCGATACCGCGTTGCCGCGACACCGCTGACGTCCCGACCGCTTCCGAAGCCTCCCCTTGCCTCCTCTACCTCAACCCAGATTACCTCGACCATCTCTCCGGCCACCTTAACGGATCTCCGGCTCCGCTTCACTCTAGCCCACACCTCCTCCATTCTCGACAACGATCTCCGGTGTTTTACACACGCAACACCCAATCCCGAGGCAGACCATCCGGGATCGGACCACGCCTTCTACGGCCGCCATTCCCGATGTCGTTCTCCACACCCTCGTGCCCACCTCGCGACCCGAAGTCCTTCTCCCGCTAAGGCCGGGCTCCCTTCCCCCCGCCGCCGTGATTCCCGTAATGACTTGTCCGTCGAAGCGGGTCTGCTCCGATGCCTCCAATGCTCCGGATGCTCCGAGCTCCGGATGCCTCGACGTCCGGATGCCTCGTCGTCGCGTTACTTCGGCAGGATTTCTCCCACCGCACTCCCGCTTCGTTCATGCGGAGTCTCAAAAGCTCCGTAGTTAGCTGGCGTGCTCTCCTTGGCACGGTCCACCCGATGCCGTGCTTTCCGCTCACCGGACCGCCATGCTTACGCTCAAAGCGACCAAATTTCCGCCATCGCCGCCAAAGCCGATGCCCTCGCCCCGACTACTCTCCGCCTCATCGACTTCTCCACTTCGACGGAAAGGTAAAATGGATCTTATCGCCACCTCGTTCATTCACTATCTACTTCCTTCGCGGACCGGCGCAACATGGCTCGTCCTCCCGCGGGCTTCCCGCGATCTCGCAAACCGGAGAAAGTGTCATCCGATCCGTCTACCCTTCGCCCCCACAACCATCTTCCTTGACGAGAAGCCGCCTCGCCACTTCGTGGTTCAGTGAGTTCAAATTCCCAAACGAAGCCGTCTTCTCAACCTAGCCTCTCATCGCACCTCCAGCCTCCTCCTCCATCCTCTTCATCCGCACCTGTACCTTCCTCCCATCCCATGCGAGTTCGGATCTGGTCCGATAAGTGATTTAAGTCGGGTAAGGCAACGAAGGCTCTAAGGCCAAGGCTGTCACCGAGAGAAGATGTCTTTTCAAATGTATCCTTTCTCTCCGTCCGACATTCGTACTCTTTGTTCTATAGAGGCTTTTTACTAGTAACATATTGATAACTTCTCGAGAGTCGCTAAAAGGAGACGAGGTCGTTTCCATCTCTTTACGCTAAGACGGGCACTTGTTCAAGTTCCGCCATGCTCGGAACGAGGGCTATCTTCCCGAAGTGGAGTTAATTCACACTTACATCGACGGAATCGTCAAGATAAAAAAGTTCGGAAAACTCTCTCAACCATCCTCATTCCGTATCGGATCATGTCGCCACACTTCATGACGGCCGTCGTCTTCATGATTCAATCCAAGTAGATGATTCTCATTGATTCTCATCGATCGTGGAGCACTTCAGGGGGGAAGAATCAATGGGAACCTCGTGTCTCGTACTAATCGCCGTGAAGAAAGTCGGACTATACGAAGAGTTAGTATCACACCGCGCTCTACCGAGAAACTCAAGGCGACATTCCGGGGGCAAAGGCTAGGCTACAACAAATGACGGAGATAACGCGGAGCCTTTGTTTGCCATTTCATTAAATCGTTTCTAATCATGGACAAATATCGGAGCCAACACTCCACCTTTACGATGCAGACAGATAAATTGAGCTAAGAGAGAGAGGCAAGAATTATGATCTTCAAAGATGAGTACTTATGTGCATCTTAAGTGAAAAATCAGATAAGGCCGATTTGTGATTTAGTCGCTGATCAATGAAATTGCTCAGGTTGTGTATTCGTGATGATATTCGCTCGCATCGCTTACTGATCAGATACAAAGTGTTAGTGCATATCCATAATCGGGGAGATTGTCAGATCAAACCTGTAATTTGATAACGACGCTAAAGCCTAGCGCGTAATTTGATCCTAGATCCTTCGTGTTTATTTGATCATCATGGTATGTATGTCATTAATCCAAAGACGCACTCAAGTGAGAGCAAAGCTAAGGATAGATACATAATCCTGATCCTACAAGAGTTACTGGTTATCAAATACTGGTAAATAACCAAGATAATTATTTATAGAGTGTAGGACGATAAGTGTGAGTAAGGAAAATAAGCACGGAGGTGAAAATAGACGCGGAGCAAGTAATCCGGATTTATTACTCGTTTGAGTAAGAACTTACATACGGAGTAAGTAACTTTACACACTTGAGTAAGCAACTTACACACTAGAGTAAGTGAACTTACATACGGAGTAAGGAACTTACATACGGAGTAAGGAACTTACATACGGAGTAAGTGAACTTACATGCGGAGTGAGAAGTCACGACACGATTACAGGATTCTAGGACTCAATAAGACACTGAGTAAGCAACCACCCATACTGAGTAAGGTTCCGAGCTTCATTAATTACGGAGTAAGCGAAAATTACACCGGACCAAGAAGACATCGCTCCAATGAAACCGGATTTAAAGTTATCACCGTCTTTGTCCCGATGTAAGATTAACGTATTTATAACAAGCAGTAATCTTACACGTGGATCATCCGGATATGTGGACACAACCTTAATCGGATCTCTAAACTCACAAAGACACTTATACTCTTCAAGTCCAAGATCTTGAGCTCCACAATCCGCAGCGCATGCGTGCATAGACACTTAGGATATTAGGGCAACGAACGCATTCCGGAACTTCAAGTTCCAAGGTTGTCTTCTAGAATGTTTTCAGATAAATATTCATACTTATACTTCATGTAAAAATAGAAAGGCCAGAGCGGCTAAGTGCAAAAAGATGTAAAGGCACTGGCTAGTGTGTGAATTCAAAGTCAGAAACAGAGGAACAAGAGAGTTCTGTTTATTTTGTTGTAATCACTTGGTGATAATAAAACAAAATACTTCCACTATCCTGGTTATCTTCCGTAAATAGATTTTATCACTTAAACCAGTAAGTCTTTAAAGTTCTTAAGTAGAAAAGAAGAGTTCGAATAAGAGCTCTATTCACCCCCCCTTTTAGCTCCAAGTGGACCATCACATCCCCCATATTCCCTTATCTTTTATCCCTTCGGGAAGCTTGCAGCCAATTCCGCACCTATCTCACTTTTCTTTTTCATTCTTTCAGGATGTTCAACCGCAGCCTCCGATAACTACCCTCGCTTAAATTTTCTCGGGAAGTCCGCAGCGCTCCCGCACCTATCCCACCTTTCTTTTTCATTCTTTTAGGAAGTCCACCACAAGTCCCCTGTAACTATCCTCAGCTTTTAAATTTACTTTTGGGAAGTCCGCAGCAATTCCCTCGCACCTATCCAACCTTTTCTCGTTTTATCCTTCCAGAAGTCCACCGGGCAGTCCCCAGAATTATCCTCGCCTTTTAAATTTACTTGTAAGTCCGCAGTGCAGCCTCCCCCGCACTTATCTCACTTTTTCTGTTTCATCTTTTGAGAAGTCCACCTGCATTTCTCCGCTACCTATCCTCACTTGTTAAATTTAATTTCGGGAAGTCCGCAGCAGAGCTCCCCGCACCTATCCCACATTTTCTTTTTAATTTCAAGTAAGTCCACAGTGGTTCCCCCACACTTATCCTTTTCTATTTTCTCTGCTTGGAAGTCCGCAATGGGCTCTCCGCATCTATCCCACCTTGCCTTTTCAATTTCTCTTAGGCCCTGGATGTCTTCTCAATTTTTCGTTAGGCCTACCCGCCTTTTTCATCCTTGTTTGTCAATACGCCTTAACTTCAATCAAACCTTAAATGCCTTTTCAACTTTATTCAATTTCCACTAGCTTTACGACCTTCTTTCCATTTCTTCTTGACACCCACCTTCCTTTGGCAACAGAGCAAGGTAAGTAGTCCAACCCGTCCAAAACATGTCCGTTTTATCTTTACGCACCATTTGTGACACAAACGATACACAAAGAGGAGCACTGCTGTACCCTTTTGTCCGGTCGGATATACACATTCATTTTTTTAAAGACTCGTATTTCGGTAGTTTTGAGAGATAGTCATTCTATGGGAATGTAACTATCCGGACGGTAACGCAACTGTCGATGTGAGCATTTTGATTGTACTTGGGCCCGATTTCGAGTCGGGGCCCCGTCACCCCGATTGTCGACTTTTGGGGGTTTACTGGTCGACTTTGCGTTTGGGAGTCATTTGAGTGGATAATATCTCGACAGTGTTGGGCCCGTTATTTCGAGCTAAAACATAATTTGACTCAATTGGGAGTTCGTGACCCTAGAGGTCAATTATTACGTTTGGGTCAATTATTGTCGGAGGCCAATTAGTGGCAACGGGATATATATAATTAAGAATCGCCTTATATCTTTAATCGCCACTTATTGGCAGTGCATGTTTGAGCAAGAGAGAGAGAGAGAGAGAGAGAGAGAGAGAGAGAGAGAGAGAGAGAGAGAGAGAGAGAGAGAGACGGTGAAGAGCATTTTAGGATTTGGGGCGATTGGAGCTCGTGGGTCGTAAATAATCTTCCGGAAGTTGTCCTTAATTGTCTTATTTCGATCCTATCTCTCGAATACGTGATCTGTGGATGTATCGAGAGTGTATTTTACGAGGGTCGAGAAGTCAACCATGGAGGTTTAGATTTAGATCCAGATTAATATATGATTTAGGTGGATTTATGATGTTATCGTGCAAATTGTAGGCGTTTAGTATGCATTTTGAGGTAAATATTGCAGCTTATCGCGTAAAAAGATGTTTACGAGCTGTCTGGGGTCACTGTGTTGGTCCTATACAAGAATAAGCAAAAAGGATGATGAACAGACTCAAGCTAGTTTTAGAGTCGACTGGACTTACCAAGAATATGGAGTCTAGGACTGTGGAGTCAGAGTTAGTAGTCAGAAGCATGCAGTCAAGATTCGTGATTGCATATGGAGTGAGCCTGGGCTAGTCTGGATCGGAGTCCGGAGGAGTAGTCGGATCAACAGTCCGAGAGTTAATCCCGATCAAGAGTCCATAGTAGTTAGTCCGAGGAGTTAGTCCGAGGAGCTAGTCCGATCGCAGTTCTGAGTAATCAAATCCGTAAGAACAAACAAAGGATCCGTAGCATCACCCGGAGCATCAAGTCCGTAGAAGAAAACAAATGATCCGTAGCATCGATCCTGAGCATCAAATGGGTAGAGAGAAATAAGACCAAAGAAAGGTAAGCGCAATGCACCGGACATTTACATTATAAACCATTATGCCTCTCCACATTTAATACTTAAGTTACAATGTAAATAATGAAATACCCCATTTGGATTCAAAGAAAATACTAGAAAAATTAATTCCCACTATTTCAAAATGTGAAAATTGGGATTTAGTGTAAAATCCGAAAAAACCCAAAAGTTCGTAGTGGTGAATTTTTAGAAAGTGGGGTTAGACATCTCTTAAAAATCCCCAAAAATCGGATTATCTTATTTATGATAAGGGAACCCAATGCCGGGACTTTTAATTTCAAGAAAATAATGTTATGAGTACTTCCTTCATAAATCAAGGGTTGAGGATTTACTTGTGAAGACTTACTACAATTCAAAGGAAATGTTGAGAATGACATGCCATACTAATGTTAGTATGTTGATGTGAGGTATTGGGCATGAACTCCGTGACTTGTTTGAAGTTTTCACCGTGATGCACCAATGGTGCTATGTGGTTATGTGAGGCATACGCACCGACGATAGCTCGTGTGGCACCATGGCAGGGCATATTCGCAGTGGACAAAGCTAAGGCCCGAGTCGAGCTGCTGAGCTCGTGGAGCTAGGGACGAGTGCCCCGAGTCGGGATCCCATGGAGGATCGTGGACAAGTTGTCTTGATGCTTGTTGCAGTCGAGTCTCGATGATTGTGCACACTACACGGTGCACGAGTACACTAAGCATATAGTATAGACTTATATGTGTTGCATGATGTGGAGTGTTAGGGTCACCTACTGAGCTTGACGCTCACCCCTACTTGTTGTTTACCCTTTCAGAGTGACCCGAGACTAGTGGAGGACTTTCTTCAGAGGACGCCCACTACTCGATGTATGATACGTTATATTCGTATTGTTTTACGTGATATCCCGAACATGGGTCCGTGGATAGTTGTATTTGCATACCGTATGATGTGATGTCCGTATAACTGTTTGACTCTTGTATGCATGATGATATATGGGAAAGTATAGGATTACCCTTGATGTATGATCGTACAGGTTGCATATTTGAGACAAAGACCATGTGTAGTCTCTATTGGGTGCTAGTCACCAACCCCTTGACCTTTCGGAGTGTGGGCAAGGGAAGTCATGTACCCGGTTCCGGTTCCCGGAATTCGGGGCGTGACATTTTTCGCTTTAGACTTCTTTTTGTTTGTTAACCATTTTGTACAATTAAAGAGACGTGACTGTTGATTCAAAAAGCGCAATTTCAACGACTTCTTTAAAAAGGTTTTTAAATGCCAAAAATCTAGTTCCAAGTGATAGAGAATCAAATTTGAAGATCAACACCTTTGACTGCGCTCAATTCGAGGTCAAACGAGAAAGTTATGGTCGAATAGCATTTAGACCGCTAACGACGGGCAAATAACACGCGACCTTTAAAACGACACTCTATATCAGGTCACGAATCTTATTTTATTAATCGTCTCATCATTCTCGAGAATTTCAACGTATATATTGCATATATTCACTCACGTAGCTTATTTTTAAAAAATAAAAAAATACTTTTTCAGGCATAAATCAATTTAGGGACGCACAGATAATTTTGGGACAAAAATAAACTCATTTTCAAGAAGAAAAGATACGGGATTGCTCATAGCGACGCCCGAATCCAAAAATTAATTTTTTACATTTTATTGGAAATCAAATTATTTTACCGATCCCAAAAACTCAAAATATCGCTTAAAGATTACAAAATGAAGCAACAACAATTCATCTTTCTCTTTCTTTTTTCTCCCCTTCTAACCTAGCCCACATGTCACCTATTTATTAGTTTTAAAAAATAAAAACAAAAAAAAGAAAAACAAAAAAAGAAAAGAAAAATAAAAGGCGGTCAACTCTCTCTCTCCCGTCGATCCCGTATCGTCTCTTTCACGAGCAGTTACAACGCGGAACGAAGCCTTCTTCTTCCCCGTACGTTGTTAGCGAGACGCAACGATGCGGCGCCCGATCCTCTAGTGGTACGATTCCTTCCCCTTTTTCCTTCCCCTCTTTCCCCAACCTTGCCGAAATCGGCTTTCCTTCGCCGCAGCCCACGCTCATACGGCCCTTACATGCCAAACCCATCTCCAAATCGTGTCCTTGCCACCCCAATTCAAACCAAACCCTTTTCCTTCCTCTCTTATAAAAAGCCAATCGAAACCCTAGGCACAGGGGGCTTTGTTCACGATTCAAAAATAAAATCAAAATTTCAACCTTCAACCTCCACCTTCCACCTCCACAGAGTCTCCCGGCCAGGAAAGTGCACCTCCGATCGTTGTCCTGCTTCCCCCATCCTCCCCTTTCTATGTCACGAGAGTAGCCGTTGCCTTAGTCTTCCACGGCGTTGCCATGCTAATCCGCCACGCCCACACCCACCTCCAACGATGGCTAACGTTTGCCGTTCCCCACGAAAACCCCCATCTCTATCTCTTTCAAATCCGATGGAGACACCAATCGTCCAATGTGTCATCAAAATCTGACCCAAGGTTGCTACCATCCTTGCGTGACCCCAAGCGACCAAGGAGGAGACCCAAGATACCACGACGGCTAATCAACGTTCACGAAGGACTTCCAGTTCGTATAATTGGAGAAAGGAGTAACATTCGAGAGAAACCCATTTGGTCTGATGTGTGTTTATTTTCCCTATTTTCCGTTTTGTTTTGATTTTGTCATTGCTTCACTTGCTTATTCTCGCTCGCATTGTCACCGTTAGCTTGAGCTTTGGCTAGTGGTTTTGCAATCCATCATATGTAGTTACCTCGCCCTTCTTTTATCTTCTATTGTTGCATGTGTTTGTTTGTCTTCTTCCACCGCAGTGAAGTTAATTTGTTTTTGTGAGTTTATTGAGCAAACCTTGTTCTTCTTCTCTCTTTCTCTCGTGAGTGTTTTTGTTGACTAGTATTGGACTCGTGTTGGCACCGGAGGAAGCATGGATGATTTATTGTTGTTGCCGTTTTTGCTTACCCATTGACCGTGATTTGGGGATTTGTTACCGATCGGTTATTTGCTAACGGAAAGAGAGCTCCCATATTGCTTATTTGTTGTCGTATCACTTCCGGTCCCCTTGGAGTTTTGCTAATCGGGTGATGTTTGTTCATATTTTCATTGTTTTCAATATACATGTTTTGCTCCCATGGTTTTAAAGTCCCGATCTGTTAAACCTTTTCGTTTTGACATCTGCTTTTCCTCTTTCTTATGTTTTGTATTTGTTTCATTTTGGAGTTTTTTTTTTCTATTCTATTTGAGCCTTTTTTAGGTGTATTCGTTTTCTTTTTGGCCTTAGGTGGATGTTAGCGTGGCCATTAAAAATTTTGTACAAATGGGCTTTGTCCCAACGCCTCTTTAATGATGTAAACCAAACACATAGTGAAAAGATGAGGGGAAATGTGAGAGAAAGAGAGAGAGAGAGAGAGAGAGAGAGAGAGAGAGAGAGAGAGAGAGAGAGAGAGAGAGAGAGAGAGAGAGAGAGAGAGAGAGAGAGAAAAGCAAATAAAAAAAGAGAGAAAAACAAGTGTGAAAAAAAAAGAGCAAAAAAAAAAAAGAAGTGAGTTTGCTTTTTTTATGGATGCCACTAATCACTCACCAACACTTTTATTTTGTTTGCTTGAGATTCTTTTAAAAAATATGTTTTCTTTGATGTTCTTTCAAGATAAAAAAAAATGTGCTTTTAAAATCAAAATAAAGATATTTTAAAACAAAAAAACAAAAACAAAAAAATAAAAATAGAAACAAAAACAAAAACAAAAACAAAACAAAAAAAACAAGCAAAAATCATTTCATCAAACATTTCTTATTCTTTGATTTTTTTAGAATTTTTTTTAGATAAATTCTTGAGTGCTTCATAAAATTCATTTAGGGCTAAATTAGTCTTTTGAAATATTTTAATTTTTAGGATCTCCCTCAGACTTTTAGGGAATCTGATTTAACTCAATTTTAATAAAGAATTTAGAAAAAATAATAATAAAAAGAGTAGATACTTTAAGCCATTAGGAAAACAATAAATTTAACATTAGATAACCAAAAATTAAACAAGCAAGTAAAACAAATTAGAAACCTCTAAACTCCTAAGATAGGTATTTAAAGGGCGTTCGGGGTGTTAATTTTTTCCGCACGTAACAAACTCCCGAATCCGAGTTTGGCAACGTAGACTATTTTAGGTGACTAGCGCACCCCAAAAAAATAAGTGGTGACTTTGTATTTTTTCATCACTATTCGGGTAAAGGGTGGGAGAACCGCACCCCAAAAGCGGTTCCCCCTCCCCCGGACGAAATCCGTGATGACATAAGTCATGCAACCAAGAACCATTCAATAGGTAGGTTTGCCTTGTGATACCATGGGAGTGAATCAATATCATCCGTTCTCTTTTAACTACAAAACCTTTTTGGCTACACATAGGTATTTTGTGTTCTTTTAAATCCTTGGATCTAGTTCAACAACACTTATAGTCTTAAACCACTGTCACATTTAATTATGATCACTTTACCCTAGTACCAACCGTAGACTGCTAATTCACCATCAACTAATAGGTTTTTAAAAACTTTTCTTTTAGATTGAGGGATTAGTGGTTTGTTGATTCTAGGTAAGATTTAACGAAAAATTAACAAATCAATTTAACTCGATAAACCGATCGACCGACTAAAAATCGAAAAAAAAAAAAATGTCTATTTGTGCGGGTTAACTAACCTATCAACCCAAACTGAAATACCGAATAAATCAATTAAGCAAATAGTGCAACCCGCTCTAATCGACCGATTAATACTTCTAAATAATAAATTTTCTCAAATACGGTAAGAAATATAAAGATTTTATGAATTGAAAGTAGAAGTCTTTAATATAAAGATGTTTTTTATGATGACAATTTATTTGATTTGGTTTGTTATGATTAAATATTAGATTTCATATTCTAGTTTGTGTTGATATTGTGAATTAACCGATTTAATCCAAAAATCAATAAATCAATTTGGATAGGTTAAGCAATCTATCGACATGATAAAAAACCAAAAAATTAATTTAGTAAACGGATGTAATCTACCCAACTAACCGATGATTATTCCTAATTATAAGTATTGTGTTATAAAAATCTATCAATTAGCATAAAATAAATACGTGAATAAAAAGATATAAGATTTTTGAGTCAATCCACTATATTAAGATTACCTATTTCCCGCATTCTTAGAAGCTCTCGAATTATATAGAGAAGCTAAAACTTAAAAGACTTTCGCCCTCTAACCTTCTTTCCTAAGTTCTTTAGCCACTACATTATATTTTTTTGTTTTAAGAATAAGAACATGTTTAGAAAACAAAGTAAAAAGCTCTTATTTTTAAAATAGGTATTAATTTTAGACATTACATGATGCTCACTTTTATCCACACATAATCTACTTTTGAATTTGAAAAATGACAGACCTTTCTTTTTTAGCTACTTAGGTAGCAGGTGTTTCAATCATGCCTTATTTTTTTTAATTGATAGTGAGTTTTTGTTAATTTTTTTTATCATATTAAATTAATGTTGAGAGCCTGTTGCAATGACATAACACAATACCACATATAATTAAAAAACTGAATAAATTTATTTTTTAGAGCCAAAACGATAAATGGTGAAATTTAAAAAATAACATGTATTTAATTTCGAATAAAAATAAAAATATTATGACCAAAATAACCTCACCTACAAAAAAGTCAAATTTGATCGACTAACAATCTTGGACCTGGAGCTACTGTCTCAAATCTGGGAGCTACGGTCTCGAGCCAAAATCAACATCTTGGAATCGGGACAATCTCGGATCGGAACAAGTATTTGACACCGGGAGCTACAGTCTCATGACCTTTTGCTCCGATCGAAACTAATTTTCTATTGATTCTCCCAAGGTTTTGTTAAGTATCAGATTTGAAACATTTTATGCTGTGTAATATTAAAAATTTTATGAATTCGGTAAGAAACATTTACAAGGCTGATTTTTAGATGCCTTGTACCATAAACAACTCATTTCCTATTTCCTATTGATTCTTAATTTCTAAAATTTTAAATTATGCCATATCATCCCCATTGTTAAGTTGAATATAAAAAACAAATAGCACAAGCTTATATACAGCATTTTTTTTTACAAAGTTACTGTTATCTTTATCAGTGGAAGATTACAGGTAACACGAGAGAACATGATGTCCACTTACTCCACGGTTCCACCCTCCTACGAAAATGTGTTACATTTCATTAGTTCATGCCCGCAGATGGACTAATGTACAGTTTCACCAGAGTGAAAATAAAGCAACAGGGAATTGCAGTTCTGGCAGATGGCAGGGTAACCTCAGGCTGAAAACTCTTCTTATCTGACGTACTATAGAAGAGACCATTAAAATAAGGTTTAGGGACGGAAAGCCAATAACGCATTGTTCCAGCCAATATCTGCTCCGTTAGTGCAGAAAAGCATCAGCTTCTACCCGGATTCAACATGGCATTTCCCTCCTACAGGCCCAATTCCCTTTTCAATTGACCAAGAGTGACTTCAATTTCATCAATGCTTTCCGCGATATTGCTACTCATGGCAGCTTCCCTTTTTACTTTGCTTCCAGGTTTCACTGTCCCTGAAGTTTCAAATGAATTAGTGTTTTGAGGCCTTCATCCTGATTTTTTGTTGTATCCTCCGGATCAGTGATGTTAAGCTCCTTTTCTAGAAATTCAACAAATTCTTCACCAATGTCCTGCATCATATTGAAGTACAGAATACAAAAAATTTCAAACTCTTCAAATCATGCAAGTTCTTGCACACATCACACAGTTTCATCTATCAAGCCTATCAGAGTCATTGAAGTGAGGAAGTGAAGACCAGAGTCGAATGTGATCATGATATTAACATTCGACTGCAACTGTCAAGAATAGATGGCATCTCACCGCCAATTCTTCCCACAAGCTCTTTGGCTTTCCCTGTGAAGCAGCACTTGCTTCCCAATTTTGAAACTCTTCCTGGAGATCTCTAAGGAAGTCCGCTGAAATGCAATGCCAAACCCAAGGTTAAGAACTACAATAGAGTAGGTATTATTGACAAAGTAAAGTCAAAAGAAAGCTAAGCAACCCTTAAAACGATGCTGAAAAATTTTATGGATCATCATTGACAAAAAAAGAGGACAAATCTACCTAGTGTTACTTGAACATCCCTCATAAATTTACCTGCAACATAAAGTGGTTAAGCATAAGGAGACTAAGAGACCTTGTGCAGGGAGGGGGAGTCTATCCCTGCTAGTGGAGGATAAATTCGAGTAGGCAAGAAATGAAGGGTGTGCCTATTCCATTGATTTTTAAAAAAAAAAGCATTAGTAGTTTAGAGCAAAGGAAAAGGAAGGAATGACTTATAGGACATTTCATTCAGAGCTAATTGTTCTGCACAGATTGTTCCAAGTCGGTAACCCACAAATCTAGTTGCACATATTTATATCAATCTCTAATCCATAGCACACAGCCCAATCAATAAGATGATCATAAAAAAATCTCTCAGAACATAACTACTGTAAGAGCGACCTCCCCTTTAGTAGAGGGCTTGTTGGTAGGGGAGTTCACGCAAAACCAAAAACCCAAAATCTGGTTGAATCAATGATTAAAACTCAGAACTAATCCAGACCGAACAATTAGTTTTGAGTTTCGATTGATAATAAAAATCTCACTGAATCATCCAAATTCAATCACCCATAATGTGTTAATAAAATTAATGTTTGATATTACTAATATTAAAATTTTATAACACCCTTTATGATTACTTTGTTAACCTATAAATAATATACCCAGTAAATTGTAGCATGAAACTCTTGATAGATGTGACGTCCCTGTGTTTTTTTAAAATATGTTATCTCAAACCTTATATAGGATATCCCTTCATTTACAAATGATTGGTCACAACCAACATGAATATATCCTGAAACCAATCCAAAACCCAACTTAAAACCCTGATCAAACTGATTTCATTTCGTTTAGCTTTCAGATTGAGCCTAAACCCACCTAACCCACCCAATGAACACATATTGACGTACTTGTTGGGGAAAATACTGCCAACATGGCACATATTGATGTTCATCGGTTGAGTCGTCAGTAGGTTTCACAAGAGCTTAAATGGAAATAAATAAAAATGAAATAACACATCCTTTAGTGACAACACAAAACACAAATGTGAAGAGCACATATAACCAAAGCATTGTCTAAGACATGTTTACCCAGTCCATAGAAGTCTTCATCTTGGGTTTTCCTTGTGGAACCTCTATCTGTGGCATAGGAATAATCAGATTCGGATGGTCCTCGCCTGGAATCATAATGCTTTTGAGATTTAGAGTTTATCAACGTATTATACGCATGTTTGATCCTCATAAATTTTCCCTGCGCATTAGCCTGAGCACCAAATGTTTGAATTCAGCTATATGCACAAAAAACAAAACCAGGTTCCAACCAAGTCAACATGGATTTGCATTAAAATTGAAAAAAAACATAAACTGCGGTCCAATCTAGGAGGAGTAATAAAACATGGTTTCAGACTCTAGATTCCTCAAATCAACAGTAAAAACAGAAACATTGAATACTACAAAATTGCATGATTTTTGTATTACACCTCTTTGTTAACATCAGGATGGTATTTCAGGGCAAGTTTCCTGTAAGCCCTCTTAATTTCATCAGAAGTGGCTGATGAAGAAACGCCTAAAACCTCGTATGGGGATTCCTGCGACTCGCCTTTACAAGGTGGGCGTCACTGCTGCGGCTTTTTCTTGGGCTTTTTGTTGTTTGTTAAGAAGGAAGAGCGTGGTGTGATAAACACATCGAAAGAGCATCTGCTAACATTGCCAATTCTACAAATAGGCGTCGGGGATCTGCATAAAATACAGGGACGGACATATCTCCGAGGAAGATAAAGCAAACGGACCGGGATTTGCGCTGTTATAGGTGATACAAATCCACACATCTTCGTCCGTCACGAACTGATTGATCTATCTGTTCTTCTGCGCTTCCTCTTTTGCGTTCCTCAATTCATCGTCCCCACGGAAACAGGTATTGAATTGTTCCACCATGGAGAGGCAACAACTGACCCGACACGCGAGCCGCGCGCGCCTGTTTTTTTGTTTTTGTTTTTGTTTTTTTTTTCCATTTTCAATTTGTTTTTTAAATAAATTTATTTGAGATTCCTTGATCGGACAAGTGACCAGTGAGCGAGCTATGATTACAATAGGGTCTTAAAATTTTATTATAAGTTAATTTTATTTAAAATAATTTAAAATTTTAATTTAAAAATTATATTTAATAGTTTATATTTTTAAATATTTATTTTAAAATTAATAGGTTTAGGCTATAGGTACTAATATGCTAAGTAAAATATATAATAGTTTTAAAAAATTATTTTTTAAAAATAAAAAGTTCGGGGACCGGTTCGGTCAGTACGGATATGGTCCTCGTGGATCGGCTTAAACGGATCGGCCTTTAGTCTCGCGATTGTAATGGATGTCCGTTTAGGCGTGATTGTAATGAATCGAATTTCTCCGGTTTAGTCCGCCCGTCCTCATCGGACCACTTATTGGTCCAGTGACCAAGGTCCATTTTACATCCCTAGATTAGAAGAAGGCGAAATAATTAAATAAACAAGCACAATTTACTGGAAGAAAAATAATATGTATATCGTTTCTCTTATCGTCGTAAGAGCATCTTCGGTCTTATCAGCAAAATACCAATCTAAAGTAATATTTAACTTACAACAATAATAGCTAATGACACTCTAATCTTGTTTCATCTATTTTTTTATGAATTATTATTTTACTCGGTATATCCTTTTTCTCCCAAAATAAGTTTAATTCCATCGCAAAATAGGTTTGCTAGGGTAGCCGTCACGCGCGGGGGGAGGGGGAAGAAAGACCTGGCTGTCATTGGTAGCCGTTGTGTGGGGAGGGGGTGGAACAAAGACCTAGTCGCCGTTGGCTAGCTGTCACGTGAGGAGGGGGTGAAAGAAAGACTTGGTCGTCGTCTTGGTCATGTATGATGGAGGGGAGCAAATGACGAGGGGAACCACGTCCTTTGTCTGTCCGAGCGGCGAAGGAGGGGAGGATACAGATGGGAGATGTGGGACAGGGGCTGGGCGACGCAGAGGGGGAGATCTGGAGCAGGGGTTGGGCGATATAGATGTTGCAGTGGTCGCCGACGTTGCAGAGGGAGGTGGCTGGGGAGGAGGCGCCGCTGAGGATGATGGGGTAATAGGGGAGGGGAGCGTGTGAGAGGGAGATAACGTAGGGAGGGACGCATTTAGGTTGGGTTAATTTGTAATTTTGAAGTAGGATTAAAATAAAAGCGGAGTAATTTTAAAGTATTCTAAAGTTATATTCAACTTTTTATTTTACTTTTTCTATTTAATATATTTGTATTTTTTATGTTATATTATTATAATTACTTATTAATGAGGTAAGTCAAGTGACACCTAATATTACTCTTACTAAAAATATATAACATCATAAAAAATTGTGGTGCGTGGAGCCGACGAGCCGTACGCTGGTATTTAATTTATTAATATTACGCTGATTTATAGTATTTTATTATGAGAATATATATATATATTATTATGATATATCGCCCTATAATAAAAAAACTAATTACCAATTATGCCAGACATTAACATAATAATGCAAAAATAAGGCGACTGTATCTAACATGGTATTTACTATTCACTTTCATAAAAATTATTTTTACAGTGGTACAATTTATTTTGTGCGTAAGTTCATAAAAAAAAATGAAAGATAAATAAATAAAAATTTACCCGCCTCTCCCAAAGTAACCGAATCCGCGCTCTACTACACCAGGCATTATTTCTATGGCTTTGTCGCGTCTACTACACCAGCCATTAATCCAATGTTGTTCCGATTCTCTAGAGTGTCGCTCAAGAGAGAGGGACCTATTACATTAGTTCCCGTGAGCTCCACTCTCGCTCTTCCGACTTCTACGCAAATCTCCTAACTAAATTTGTTGGGGAAAATTTCTGCACAAGGGAAGGGTCCTCCACGCCTACCTAGTAGTCAAGGGTCTAGTTGCTCCACCCATTTTTCCTCTAAGCTCGTCTCATTGTACGCTGCGTGCAGAGAATTAGCTTATGCTCTCCGGTGTCTGATGTACTCCCCACGCGGACGTACGCCGTTGGGTCGCCCTCATTGGGGCCTATGGTCGCTGCGGGGTCACCAGGAGGCGCTGGAGGCTCTCTCTGAGATGCAGACGGAAGGTGAAGGTAAGTCACCCAGCAAGTTTG